>CAUYPK010080906.1:0-72800 GCA_963574355.1 Loris lydekkerianus
TTTACATCTGGCCTTTCAATTTTTCCCCCATATGTAATATTGTTTCTCTATTGCTTTCTTTTGTACCATGTACCATTTTAATTCCCTTAATTATTTCTTACCTTACATTTTTCCTTCCTTCCTTCCTTCCTTCCTTCCTTCCTTCTTTCCTTCCTTCCTTCCTTCCTTCCTTCCTTCCTTCCTTCCTTCCTTCCTTCCTTCCTTCTCTCCCTCCCTTCCTCCCTCCCTGCCGTCATCCCTCCCACCCTCCCTCCCTCCCCTGCCTCACTCCCTTTCTTTTCTTTCTTTCAACAGGGTCTTGCTCTGTTGCCTGAGCTAGAGTACAGCAGCAGCATTACCATAGCTCACTGCAATCTCAAACTCCCAGGCTCAAATGATCCTCTTGCCTCAGCATCCCGAGTAGGTTAGACTATAGGCACACACCACCATGCCTGGCTAATTTTTCTGTTTTTTTGTAGAGACAAGGCCTTGCTATGTTGCTTAGGCTGGTATTTTTATTTTCTTAATGGTATTCTAGGGTTTACTTTATACGGAATCTAGATCAGATCTATACTATTAATTCCAAAGAGATTTAAAAACATTACTCTTGTATAGCTCTATTTCTTCTTCCTTTCTGTGCTCTTACTGTTATATGTGTATCTATTCTAAAGACCAAAAATATATTGTTGTATAATTATTACTTTACATAACCATGTTCCTTTAAAGATACTGCAAGAAGAGTGGATATGTATTAACAAAGTTCATTGTATTAACCTTCTGATTTACCATTTCTCATTCTAGTGTATCTGTTGTCATTTGCTTACTACAGTTCTGCTTTTTTCCCATCCACCTTCCTTATGCTGTTGCTGTCAAATATATTACGTTTCTTTATATTATGTTCAACAATATATTATTGTATACAATTGCTTTTTTACTCAGTTAAGGAAACAAATGAAAATAAATATGCATTTCTAATGTCTTTCATAAGTATATAATTACCTGTATGGATGATCTTTGTTTATTCATGTGGATTTAAATTACTCTCTAGGTACTTGATTGCAGCCAGAGGAACTTCATATAGATTTTTTTTTTTTTTGCAGTTTTTGGCTGGGGTCATATTTGAACCCTCCACCCTCAGCATATGGGGCCGACACTCTACTCCTTGAGCCATAGGCGCCACCCTTCATATAGATTTTTTAAGGTGGTCTGGTATGATAGAATCTCAGTTATTCTTAATCTGGGAATGCCTTTATTACTTCTTTCTTTTTGAAATAAATTCTTCATTTAGAAATCGTTTTTCTAGAATAGAATTCTTTCAGCACTTTTAATATGTCACCCTTGTGTCTTCTGGGCTTCATTCTTTCTTATGAGAAGTCAACTGTTAGAAGAAATAAGTTTTAGTATTTTATAGTACAGTAAAGGTATCTAGCAATAGTGTGTTGTATATTTCAAAATTGCTTGAAGAGAAGAATTATAATGTTTCCAATACAAAAAAAAGATAAATATTTCAGGTGATGGATATCCCAATTACCTTGACTTGATCATTACATGTTGTATACATGTATCAAAATATCACATGTGCTCCAGAAATATGTACAACTGTGATATGTCAATTTAAAAAATTTAAATTTACATTTTCAGTACTTCGATCTTCTTGGGTGTGTTGATTAATGATTTTTATCAAATTTAGGTAGTTTTCAGTCATTTTTCAAAAGTTTTTTTTTTGCTTTTCTTTCTCTTTTACTTCTGATTTTTTTTTTTTTTTAAGACAGAGTCCTACTATGTCATTTTTGGTAGAGTGCCATGGCGTCACAGCTCACAGCAACTTCAAACTCTTTGGCTTAAGCAATTCTCTTGCCTCAGCCTCCCAAGTATTATCTGGGACTACAGGCACCTGCCACAACATTTGGCTACTTTTTGTTGCAGTTGTCATTGTTGTTTTATCTGATCTTGGCTGGGTTTGAACCTGCCAACTTTGGTATATGTGGCTGGCTCTGTAAACACTGTGCTACAGTGAGCAGCCTCCTTCTGATGTTCTAATTGTGTGCATGTTGGTGCACTTAATGGTGTCTCACATTTCTTTGAGTTTCTGTTCCTTTTTCTTTATACTTTTTGCTCTCTATTCTTTGGATTGTATAATTTCTAAAATCCTAGCTTCAAGTTCATTGATTCTTTCATCTGCTGGTTGAAATCTATTGTTTAGCTCTTATAGTGAATTTCTCATTTTAATTATTATACTTTTCAATTCCTTTATTTCCTAGTTCCTTTTTCTAGCAACTATTTCTTTTTCTCTGCATGAAGAGACATTGTTATTATACCCTCCTTTACTTGTTTAATTATGGTTTTCTTTAGTTCTACATCTATATGTGTATAATGGCTGTTTTAAAGTCAGTATCTGTTAAATATACTATAGGCCCTTTCAAAAGCATTTTCTGTTGCCTGTTTCCCCTGCCCCAAGATGGATGAGTCACACTTTCCTATTTCTTTTTATGTCTCATACTTTTTGTTGAAATCTGTAAATTTAAAAATATATATTATAATAGCTCTGGATTCTTATTCCTACTCCTTCTCTGGGGCCTGTTATCGATGTTGTTTATATTATTGATGTTGTTTATATTTTTAGAAATTAGATTTGATTATTTTAGTAAAGTATATTTTCCCCTCAATGTGAAGCCTCTGATGTCAGTTCTCAAAGTTGCATCCATGGGCATGTGCATAGGCACCCTGAAATAACAGGGGTTTTAGCAGGGCTCCCTATCACAATCTCTTTTTCTGACCTTCCTGTTGAGCTGTCTGTTTCTCTTGACATCTTGCCCAACCATTAGATTATACTACTTGCTGGCCATTTGCTCGATTGTTTTCAACAATACCCTGGCTTATAAATTGCTCCATAGTCTGACCTAATTAAATTTGAGCTGCTTTGCATGAATAGTTTTTGAAACTAATCTTTTAAATATGGTTCTGACCTCAGGAGATTTCTTCTTAGCTGTCTCTTTCCCTAGTTCTCTCTGGTAAACAAGATGGCCTACAGTCTACAATGTTGCTCTCACAGAGCTGCTAGACTCCTTTTAATTGCTTACTACCAAAATCTCCATTGTTTTCCAAATCACCCTTAGCCTTGGGGTCCCCCCATCATTCCAATTAAAGTCGGTTCCTTTAAGAAGAGATTCAGAATTCTATCCTTGGCCAGAATCTCCCTTTGGGCAAAATCTCTGAGCCACTGCTCAGTAGCCTATAGTGGGAACACTGGCCCATTTCTCTGGAGTGACATCCTTGTTCTATGATCAGGGCTCTGGGAAGGGATGCTAGCCTTTGTTCTTCCTGGCTTCTCTCTGCTGACATGGAACCTCTGCCCTATAGGTGAGGTGGGCCAAGGATGATTAGGGCCCCTGTATTTCCATCCTGCTGTACAAGAGTTGAGCCACCACCCATGGGGTGGGGACTGGATGAAGGAAGAGAGCCCCTAACCTCTTGGCTGCAGTCGGCTGCTAATCACTCTGCAAAATTGAACTAGGGAAGATAAGAACTATTGGTGGCCTGCCCTTCCAAGAAAGGCTTGGGAGGCTTTCTATGCCTTGCTTAGGAGTCAGTGGGAGAGGGAAGCCCATGTTTTTGGCCACACTTTTCTTTAGTTGAGCTTCCACATTGAGCTGGCGGGATCAAGGAGGGAAAGAGCAGATCACAGCTTAACTGTGACAGACTGTCACTGTTCTCCTTAAGATTTAGCAGACTTTCTTGATTCATGTTTATTTGCTGTCTAGATTTAGAATGATTTCTGCAGACTTTAAATATTTATTTTGTTTAAAACAATTGTCACCATTTTTGGTGTTTCAGCAGGAAGTATGCCCACATAGCTCCTCAAATCACCACCCCAGAAGTAGATTTCCCCTATAATGTTAGCTTTAATTTTTATTTTGTTAATGAATGATGATGATAAATACCTTGTTAAAGATCTACACATGTCTTTGTTTTTATTTGTTATTGAGTTGTTTGATTTTAAAAAATTGTTGATGAGTTGGAGTTTTGTAAATAGTATGGAAATGTATACAGTATTGAATAAATGTATGACAATATTTTCTTCCAGTCTGTGGCTTGCTTTTTACTCTTTAAATGGCAATTCTTAATCATCATTTGATGGTTCTTAATTTAATGAAGTTCAATTATATATCTTTTTCTTTATTGGTTCAGGAATTTGTATATCCAATTTAAGAAATCTTGACCTTTTCAAAGATTATGAAAATATTCCCTATGTTTTCTACTGTAAGCTGTTTACTTTTAAAATTTAGTTCTCTGTACCATCTTGCTTGTTCTTTGTATGTAGTATAAAGTAGGATGCATTTTACTTCCCTTATGGATCCAAAAGAATGAGTACCATGCATTAAAAAAGACATGCTTTCCTCACTAAATTTTACTTTTCAATGAATCAAGTGACCACTTACGTGGATACATTTTTCTGTACTCTTCATTTTACTTTATTGGTTATTATGTATAGCCTTGAGCTCATGCCACACTCTTAATTATTGTTGCTTTATGGTTAGTCTTGAACTCTGACAGCATAAGTCCTGTGCTTTGTTTTCCTTTGGCTTTTCTAGGGATTTTTTATTTCCATATAAATGCTTCTTTGTCAATACACACAAACACACACACACACACACACACACACACACACACACACGCATGCACCTAGGATTTTGATCAAACTGAACTCACTTTATAAATCAATAAGAAGAATTTTGACTTTGATAATATTGACTCATCTGGTCCAAGGACATGGCATATTTCTCTATTTATTTAGATTCTCTTTAACTAACCTCATTTAATACTTTGTAGTCTTCAATGTCTTGCACATGTTTTATTTATTTCTATACTTGTTCTTTTTTTAACCTTACCCTAAATAGTATTGTTTTTCAAATTTTATTTTTTAATTGGTAGAATACAAAAATATAATTCATTTTCATGAATTGACCTCATAATCCAGCAGGGGTGCTCAATTCAAATATTGATTCTAGTTATTTGTAGATTCTTTGAAATTTTCTGTGTATGTGATTATTCTAAACTTCATTTTCATTTACTGTCATGAATATCCTCTTTGATTAGGTCTCCTGCAATAGACCTCAGTTAAAGTATTGATTGTTTCTTTTTTGATGTATAATTTCTTTGATGGTTAGACAAACCAACTAAGATGATTCAACTGTGATTCACTGAAATAACTGGGCACTTAGTTGCTGTATCTAATTGAATACAGAAAATACAATATTAGTGATGAAAGGTAAGAGTGACTTAGACAAGCGTCTCTTTACTTCAACCTAAAACTTCTTGCTTGCATCAAAGCTTAAGATATTTCTTTTCTGATTTGGGTGTTCTGATTTCCATATTATCTTATCTAAAGTACTTCTTGTATGGTTTGTCTTTAGCAACACATTTATCTGCTAATTCCCAGAAAAATTTATAGTTCTCTTTTTACTCCTTTTCTAAAATGCCATGCTATCTACTTAGATTAGAAATCTAATTTTCTAATCATTTCTAAAGTGATGTAATCAATTACAGCCACTCAAACCCTCTCCTTATCTAGGCCAAAGAATTTGATTGATTTTAGTTTCCTTATATAATGATGACATTCCATATAGTTTGGTAGCTTTGTATACAAACTGTCCTGAGTGTCCAGTTGAAGGAAACTTTATGTACTAAGTGTTATCAGAAAAATTCAGATAGCATCATTTTCATAGTAGACTTTGGCTCCTTTACAGTTTATAATGCCAGCTTACTCTACAGTTACTTAGCCATTGAGCTAAAGACCAAGAACCATACTTGCTTTGTGCTTTGTGAGAAGCCAGTGTACTTTTTGATAGATTTGACAAAAGATGTCATCCCAGAACCAGTTAAATATTCTTCATAAATTCAAGGGTATACTCTTTTCCACCATGTCTTCAGAAGAACTTCTAAATTCTCTGGATTCTTTTGATGCAAGAGAAGATGATGTGTTCCTGGTTTCATATCCAAAATCTGGTAAGTGTGTTTTAAAATATTTTAAAAATATAGAAATGCAATAATAATAAGATATAAAGCACTCATTTTTGCCAAACCTTTATCTTTCAGAATTTTACCACAGTGAATCCTAATTAAAAATTTTGATATTAATAAGCTAGAAATGTGCCTTGTGGGAAATTCAGTTGGAAAATGTAAAGCATTACTGTAATTTTGTTTCTATTTTATTCATGAAGACATGTAGATGTTGATAGATAAAATAAGCACAATATCTATAACCTTATAAAGTTCTCATCATACTTTGCACCAGGCATAATGGTAACGAAATAATGTTTGTCCGATTTATATACTTAATGATTGACTTCTAGATAAATAATATTTTTTCTGCTAGTCTAAAAGAAACATAAATATTTTTATTGTTAAAGGTGTTTTACTTCAAAGTTTGTTTCCACTTTGAAGAGTATACATCCATGAAGAGATAATTATTATGAATAATACTATTCTGGAGATAATCAAAATTAGTTCCCTGTTATTTTTGGTTTTGAGAAGTGTCCAGGGTACATACTATGCAATCACTTGCTGCTATTTTCAGAAGAGTGGACATGAGGAAATGGGCACGCACCTGCTGGAATGAGTTCTGCAACTAAGAGCTGGAGCTCCCTTTGAGTTGCATGAGCCTTGTGTTCCCTCATCTGAAGCCCAGAAAGGCCCATGCAAGAAAGACTCAGAGTTCACACTGGGCAGTTTTTACAGGGTGCTTTTTGAGAATAAATACAAACTACACACATCTGTGTATGTGCATTTATACCTATATACATAGAACTATTGTTTCTCCTTAAATAACTCAGGGTAGAGTTGAAATGTAATAGGTTACTCTGTGAGGAAATATATGTTATCTTAAATGACATGTTAGTTTAGAAAGTAATTTATAACACTTTAAATGTTCTTAGAGCAGGTAGCTAACTTATACCATATATAAGCAACCATAAGTAGCCTTCCACTACATATATATTTGTTTTTTTTATTGTTAAATCATAGCTGTGTACATTAGTGCAATCTCCTGTACCCATTCTAAGATACACCATAGATGTGGCCCCAAAGCCTCCCTCCACCAAAACCTCCCCCCTCCCAAATCCCTTATTTTTAAGAATATGACTAATTTACTACATTATGCACTGTGTTTTAAATTCTCAATTTCTGATGTCTCCTCAAGAATGACTCTCAGCTGGGATCAAAGGAGGGAATGAGCTGGAACCAGCTTGGACTTACCCACTGTTTCAGCACAAACATTTATCGAGTCATTATAAAATAAGTTTCTCATCTTTTACAGTAGGGTTTCTCCGGGTGGCTAGTTCTGTCTATCTGCACTTTGACAGAATCGCATGCGGAACAGAATCCTGGGCCCACTGCTGAATCCAAATCCATGAAGGTGGAGTTTGGGAAAGCATGTGTAATGAGTACCAAGGGAAACATTCCACAGGGAAGTTTGAAAACCACTGCCCTGAAGTGAAATTCCACTGCAGTATAACAAAGATAAAATTGCCTACTACCATTAGAACCTGTTTTATTACTGAAGGAAATGATGTTTTTAGTACTCACTTTGTTTACTGCCTTTGCTAAACATTGTTTTGTGTACTATAAGTAAATTTTTAAGGGTACTCATCATTCAGCACATAAGAAGCATGTTGTGTTTTCTTGACATATGTGTTGTGAATGATGGATTCAAGTAGAGTCAAATTATATTGGTCGTAAATGAGCCGGTGTCTAAAAGCGAGTTGTTTGTGACTCAGATCATATTCTTTGCTACTTTCCTCAAGTGTGGGCTCTAATATTTGCAGCAGTGTTAGGAAGTGTGTTCATCGTTTCTCTTTTTTTTTTTTCTATGAAATCATTTTGAATGTACTTTAATGCAATCATAATGCTACAGAAAGCCATTGAGCCACACACAAGTACCAGGGGTTCAAAACTGAATGGGACTCAGTGTCTGCCCTCTCGAAGGTCATAGCCTGTGCAGGGCAGGGGTGAGGGGCAGACACGGAGACCTTGTGTTAAAATATAATGCATGACGTTTTTATGAGGCGCTCTGGGAGTGGAGAGAAGTGGAAATGGGAGTGACCATCTGAAAAAGGGCCTGGGGTTGACTGAGTGTGTGAGCATGAGCCAAACAAGTGAAGACATTCCCACAATATCATGCCAGGCTTGGAGAATGTCAGAACTTAGGTCTCCCTGCACTCTTCAAGCTTTCTTCAAGAACCTGGCCTTCCAAAGCACACTGGCCTCCCTTTTTTTACACCCGAAGCCCTCCAGTAGTAAGATGTTAAGGGTGATACATTTCCCTTCAGACCACAAAGGTGCCATTTAATTCACTCCAGCAATAACTAAATAGGAACCTGCTTTTAAAAGATGCTGAAAGCGACGTGCTGCTAATTTATTACCACAAACTATTAAAGCTCTAGAGAGAATCTAACTCCCTGGATTTTAAATATAGTTGAGATACTATGGATGATGTTCCCTGATTTAAGCCCTCCGTAAATTAGATGCAGTGATTATAGTGCTTGTTGTCACTTCATTCTTGCCCTATCTCTAGTTGCTCCTCTGCCTTGATTAATTCAGAATAAAATACCACAAGACATTCATATAGCTCTTGGAGAGAGGAGGGCTACGTTTTTAAAGCCTCAGCATGAAATCATAGTTAAAGACTCCTAAGCCTTTACTAGAATGAGGGTGAGGGGGAACCCTGCTCATCTTCTCTAATCCCTTTAATAACCTTCCTGGATAGTTACCGGTGAGGAACTAAGGCTCAGAGAGGTACAGAGGCTGGCCCAGGGTCACTCTGCAAGTAACTACCAGAGCCGAAACACACACCCGGGGCTTCTGACTCTAAATACAAAGCTCTTTCTAGTATATCCTCTAATCTTCTGGGGATTCCATGAAAACACTTTCTTGACTGTTTGCAGTGAAAGGCATTATTGCCAGCATGTAAACAAAAACAAACATCTTGGCACCCTCATCATTTTATCATCAGTGTTTTTAGTTTATCACTTCACAGTCATTATTTGGTGTTTTCTTACAGAAGGCAACAGACTACTGCAACAGAAACAATCCTTAGATGGGAACCCCAAACCTATACACGGAACAGCAGAGAGGTCAGATGGCCTACAGTGGTCAGCTGAGCAGCCTTGTAACCCAAGCAAGCCTAAGGCAAAAACATCTCCTGTTAAGTCCAATGCCCCTGCAGCTCATCTTGAAATAAAGCCAGATGAGCTGGCAAAGAAAAGAGGTAAAGTGATTTCTTTTGCACAAATGATTCAACATATTTTGTACACACAGAGAAGTGCCAGAATGACAGAACTTTCCGAAAGATGCGGCTTAGTGAAGAGAAATGCATGTGAAATTGCATTTCTGCCTGTGACCCACATAGATTAAAAGGCAGATGTGATTCCTCCCATTTAATCAAAGGTCTTGAATATTTAAGTGGAATTACATCCACTTTCCCTGCCCTCCTATGGCCATTCTTCTCTTTGTAGGCATGGATAAACTTGTACCACAAATACCTTCTACCCTAATATCTTATAAAGCAAGTGTTCAGATAGGAGCGCTTTTAAAAATGTGAATGCTGAAAGAGACTGATGTTTCCCTTATATACAAGTTCTTGATTTGCATTGAATGAAGATGAGTCTAGAGGCTGACCTGTTTTTTTCAGATTATGGTCTTCCTCATGAAATTCAGTTCTATGCCAGACCTTTCAGACCATTTAATACTGAAGAGAGGATTTTATATTTCACATGCTGTATTATTGTGATTTTTTGAGTTTTGATAAACTTGATACATCACTGGTATTAAAAATGAAATGGATAAACCACTTCCTTTCTGATTCCCAGAAGATGAAATAATATTATTCTTATTCGGCCTTAGCTGTATCTGATTTCCTTGGCTTTGGTTTGAAATACTTTCTCACTTTTCTTGAGAGGTATTTCTTTCTCCTAAGAAACATGCCCTTCCTGGGATGAATACAGTCTGCCTCTTTGCTATCCACAATCTGTAGACCCCGGTGACAGTTTCAGGAAATCAGGCGAGATGGGCACCCATGGAGCCGCTCTCAGCCCTGCTGCTCTAATTACACGCCTGGCTTGGGAAGATGGGGCCAGTGCCAGCATACCTGGCACCAGTGCTCCATCCTCTCTCTAGCTCATTTGCACCTCTCCCAAGCTCTGTGTCATTTTCTTGTTCCAAAAGCCCTGCTGGCTTTTAACCATGCAAAGTGGTGTTTGTAGAGAAAGCCAGCAGTACAAATGGTCGTTAGACATATCGGATTCTAAGACGCTGCTGTTTGTGATAGAACATGATGATCTTTTTCCGTAGCGCCCAGGAGACAAGAATACCCCAAAGGGCCCAGCCAGAGACCCCACTGGTTTAATAATGGCAGTCTGAAGTGCCACCTGAACCGCCACTCTGGGTTGTAAACATTCTCCTGGCAGAACTTTTTTTTTTTTTTTCATTGAAAAGGAAAAGATTTACTGCTTATTATGGTTGATTTAAAAGAAAAACAGAGAGGAAAGAAAGATGAATCTCTTTTATTGGTGGGTTGGTTGCTTTGTTTCGTTGTTTTGCTTACAAGAAAGGATAAAGTGGTCAAGTTAACAATTCTTTTTCTTAACATCAATTTTAGGCCCAAATATTGAGAAATCAGTGAAGGATTTGCAACGCTGCACTGTCTCCCTCACTAGATACCGCGTCATGATCAAGGAAGAAGTGGACAGTTCTGTGAAGAAGATCAAAGCTGCCTTTGCTGAATTACACAACTGGTGAGTAATTCGACTTAGGAGCTATAAATGAACTATAAATTTATGGGGCTTGAGCTGTTGAGATAGGTAAAAGCATCAGATGGAAAATGTTGTTTATTTAATACATAAACATGACAGAATAACTCTCCAGCAGATTCTTTTAAACCCCTGCAGGCAGAAGGATATATCTTGGGAATAAAAAAGCTGATAAAGTATTTGGATAAAAAGTAACCTGGTAGATATAATTCATTAGAGTTGGCCCCAAAGTATGTGAATAAGATAGAACAAAACTTCAAAAATAATATTTTTAACAAATCCCTGAAAGGCTAATATCATGATTGCTACTAAGAAAACATTTTTGAGCACTATAATTCTAAAATAAGAAAAATTCCCTTAACAAAACTCAGAGATACCGTATGTAAGCTTAATGATAGAATTTGAGTCTTGGGCATCCTTAAGACTAGAATTAAGAAATGGTGCACAAATAGGGTTTCGTTCCACTCTGCCCAGCCCTGAAACTGATTTTGATGGAAGGTATTGCTTTGAGCCCTTCATGTCCACAATTGAAATTAAATATCTGTTAGGAAAGGTTTAGTTTTCACCAGTAGAAAAATGTTCTTGGTGTACCCGTTAGGACTCTTTTAGTTTCAAGTGGGAGAAACCAAGTCACACCAGTTAAAGACATAAGAGAATTTATTGGCTGAAGTATATGAAGATTCCAGAAGGTGAATTTGGTTCTATACCCAAATTATGTTCTCAGGAGTCGGTTTCTCTCTCTCTGTGTCTCTGTCTCTCTGCCATTACCCCTGTTCCCCTCTCGGGGTTGCCCACAGTCTCCTCATTCTGCTCAGTTCTCCCTTCATTCTTAGGCAGCATCTCTCCAGGTGACAGCAAAGATGACCCCTCCACTACCTCCAGGTGACAGCAAAGATGACCCCCTCCACCACCTCCTGTGGCTCCCAACCTATGTACTACTTACAGTCCCTAAGATCTGAGATGAAGGTTGTACCCCCATCATTCCAGCAAAAGTTTATTGGCTGGGTTGGTTCATACATCTGTGTCAAAACCAATCACTGTGCGAGAGAGCTGGAATCTGCCCATCAGCCAGGCTGGAGTCATGCCCTTTCTGCAGAGTTAGCAGCTGGATGACTTCACCTTAACCCCACACACTGAGAAAGGAAGAGCTATGGTTCTCCAGCAGAAAATGAAGGTGCTAACACCAAAAGAGAGAAAAGAAACATAGGCGAAAGAAAACACACATCTATAATGCCCAGGCTGGGCATGGTCCCTATTATCTCGCTGGCCTTCTGTGATTTAGAGTTCGATCACATCTTCTGCATGTTTTTCCTATCCCAAGTCCCTACGTCAACATGGATGTGCTTTTTAGCAGAAACTATTGAGTTGCATAAAACTAAATATTAAGCCTAACGGAAACCTAATGTAAAATTCATGAATATTAAACCATCTGCTACATGTACTATAAGATCCTGAGGGTGCAGAAGACACTAGGAACTTGAGAGAAAACCATGTCCTTCCAGTTGTTCAGCCTGTCACAGGTGCTTCGAGACTCACTGTCCTTCACCTCCCTCCTCTCATCATAGCATGTGGATGTCACTGGACCCCTTCTGTTTCATCAGACTATAACCTAGTAAATAACTCAGAGCAGCTCTGAGGATACGATTGAGCACTAAGTTAAAGATGCCACACCAATGAAAGGTGTTATCACTATTATTATTTTATAGTCATATGACCTTTCCAATCTAACGTCCTAAGTAAGTCACCCTACTCTGTGTAAGTACACCCAACTTCCAGGCCTGTTCTCTAGAGCTGGGGTCAGCAGACTTTATGGGGCCAGCTAGTAATTTCCTTGAGCAATATGGGCTTATGGTCTCTGTAACTGCACAGCTCTGCTACTGCGGCACAAAGGCAGCCCTGGAGGAAACAAAAAATACAGTGGGCCAGATCCTGCCTTGGGGCTGCAGCTTGCCAGCCCTTGTCTGAAGGCATCAGCTAGCTGCTCAGAGAAGACTACTCTGTCTTGTTCTTTTGTGTGCATTTTACAATCACCTCGTCCTCTGAGGCCTGTGTATACCTTCCATCTGAGTGACTCACACACAAAGTGTAGCAATGACCTTGAATTACCTCTCTCTCCTCCAGCTGCTCTGAGCACTTCTTATTTTATTTCTTAGTAAAATGAACATCGCAAGAAAAAAATAAAAAAATGAACACTGCATGGGTCACAAGACATCTTGAGGTTTATAACAGATTCTTTGAGTGTGTTACTCCTCAGGAGCTAAAAGCGTGGGGGCCAGGAACGACAGCACCGAGGGAAGTTGTGTTATCTTTTCTCTACTTGTAATTCACATTGGGTTTTAAGCTGATGGAAAGGATCCCTTCTGAATGAGTTCTGCCAAGCCATGCTGTTGTTTAAAAGCCACTTACTTAAAAAAATGGCACTTTTTGCTCCAAACCCAAGAAGAAAACATTTAGATCAGCCATTTTTGGTATGCCGTTGCTATAAAGTGAGTAAACATCAGCACTTGTTTTGTGCTCTAACCCTTAATAAAAAATGGCCTTACAATAATTCCATAAATGTTAACTTAAAAATAAAACCAAGATACTGGTTTTTTTTACATCAACCATTTACATGCATGTCTGCCAAATGGAAAAACTTTGCATTGGTTCCAAATATGTCTGCAGCCCAGCAAATATGGTGATGTACTTGAATAAAGCCTCCTTCTTATTTTCCAAGGGGGAGAAAATGATGAATTTTTTTTTTTAAATCTTAAATTTCTTTTTTAAATGAAGCTTTCCTATTGACAATGAAATCATATACTTTAAGCATTAGAGAGAACTCTGAATGTAGCACCATTCATTGTAATGTGATTGTAACCTCAGGATTGCATCATAGGGTATATCTAGATTCAGAAGACTTGGACATATGCATTCCTCTTCAGTTCCCTTTGTCCTTTGCCCGCTTTGGGCCACCCACTTCTCTTTATTTATTATTATTTTTTTAAATATCTTCTTTTTATTTGAGGACTTTCCTATTTGTATTAATTTCTTTATTGTTAACTCTATGCTTTTTAAACATGATTATTTTCTTTCTAAATAAAATTTTACAACCTCTTTGAAAAAAGTAAAATTTAAATTTATTATGATAATTTAGAAATGAAAAGAAAATGAAGTTAAAAAATAATTTTGAAATGTGCCTCCTTACTTCCACCTTATTCAAAACAACAGAGGTTGATGGGCAAGTAGTTTATTTAATTTTAGGACTATCAAACAGTATCTAAAATTTCCAGCATGGCACAATACTGTTTTATACCTAGCTCAAAATTCAGAATGGACATTGAATTTTATTTAATTTCTAGTTACATTAAAATTTTAAAAAGCTATTGAGAGTGCAAAAATGGGCTTTCAAACAGGTGAAATGCTTCTTTTAACTCCAATGTACTTAGCAGATTTTGTGTATAGTTGAGAAATAGGAACTCTTAGGTAAAATACTCTAAACATTCACCTTGCTACTCAAGTGCCAGCTTAAGGGTATAAAGTCCTACTTGACTAAATTTCACCAAAAAATACTCTTGGAATTCATAAGAATGATGATTTCAAGAGGCTGGGAGAAAGCAGTTATTTACACATCCTCAATACCAAGTAAGCACATGTCAAGGTAAAATGAGCTGAATGATTATCTTTCCCAATCAGGCCATGAAGGATGATTTGTTCAATACAGTTATTGAAGAAAACTATTAAGTAGCTAAAATACAAAATCAAAGCTGGCATTTAACCAAGACACAGTTACATACATGGCCAGAACATGGAGGATTCTCAGTTCCCAGAAGGAATCAGGGGTGTAAGTGGAGAACAAAGATAGCACAATGCTCTCCCAATATGTATTAACAGAAAATAAATTCTGCAGCATGAGCATGTGTGCGAAAAATCACGTCAGGAGCTAACGTGAAACAGCTGGTTTCTCTTTACTGTGCTGTCCTTCCACCACAATTGGAAAATATTCATCCTTTGGAATCATAGATGCCAGATTTCGTTGTTCTGTATGCAAACTAGTCTAGCTTCTCATTACAGATGTCTGTGTGTGTGTGTGTCCAAGTTGATTGTGAAGGCTTAAAATGAGCACTAAAACGTTCCATTCAAAACCATGGAGGAAGGAGAATAATACTTGATAGTTCTGCCATATGCTGGGGAAGGGGATTTCAAAACAGAGCTATAAAAATTCTGTCAGGTGCTATTGTCAATTTAACATCTAATTAAAAGCACTCTGGAAGAAAATGGAAGCTGATAATGAGCCAGTGGGCTAGCAAGTACTGGGTGGGGATGGAAGAAAGGGGTTGCAGAGGATGAGGGCCGGAGGGGGCAGTGTTCTCGGGCAGCTTTGCTTTCAGATAGGAAAGGAAAACCAGTGGAAGCACATGTTCTCTGTAAAAGGGCCAGAAGTTCCAGTGCTTCGTGTTTATTTTTTCCTGAAGCGTTGCCAGGTCTGGCCCAAACAGGATTTGAAAATAGGTCAGGAGTTCCAGCTCCCCCAGCCTGAACCCTTGCCCACTTCCCCTTCCTGTGCTGGCTTTCCCTCTCTCGGAGTCTCCTCCTCCACACCCTAGACAGGGAAGATCTCTGCTTCCGCCTGCAGGCCAGGCCCCTCCCAGCGACACCTCCACTGCCTTGTACACTTAGAATAGCACCTCCACGGCCCTTTCCTTTCTTTTTGCCATAGAAAATGCATTTGTCTTGTGTAACTACTGACTCATCCTTTTGATGACCATGTGTCCTCCCCCGAGAAAGTGACATATTTGCATGTTAATGAATGCTCTTGAGATGCTCTCCCCCAGCCAAAAGAATAACTCTAAAAGTGGGAATTTCAGGCCGATGAAAAAGCTATTTTGAGATAGTTTATCTTTCTTATCCCTCAAATCCCTCTCATCTGCTACTGCAGCCCTGCTGGTAGCCAAGCAAAGCCATGCACAGATTTATCAGGGTGATCAACAGGGTGGCCACACGCACACAGATGTCATCACTGTGATGCTTTAAATACTGTGCCCTTTTTCTAGGTTGTCAATGTGAGAAGGCCTCCCAGAGATTACCAGCAGGGCTGTGGCATTTCGGAATAAGCAATGTGACGGTCTTTCCCATATTCCCACTTTGCTGCTCCTTGGATGCCCAAATAACATAAAATTGTTGAAAGCTGTGTCCTTGGAGCCACTTTAGAGACCATATAAGGCCGTTTTTCTTTGCTTTTGCAAGTTTATCACAGCTGATTTTTGCCACATGGGTTGCTTCCTGCCCTTCTCCAAATTTTAGCTACTTTTGTTTGATAGCTGGCTCTCCAAAGAATGATACCTGTAAAACCCCAGCTTTACTGTGTCCTTTGGGTTATTTATTTGTTGTCTTTATGAATAACCTAACATTGAAAGATGATGACTGTAAGTTAACATTTACTTCTTTCCATACTAAAGTATATGCGTATACATTGGAATTAAAAACTCCTAAGAGTTCCGTGGTCATCCCATACCTAAGTGCCAGTCCTAGAGATAACTGATTCCGCCGGCCTGGAATGATCCTGGGAATATACTTTTTTAAAAAAAGAAAACCCAGCTGATTCACTTGGCTTCTGTGGTTGAAAACTGCAAGTGGAGGGTCCTGCAAAGAGAGTGATATGTCTGAGTCCAGAGCAAGACATTCCTTCTCAGGGAAGAAATTTGCCCCCCAGGAGATAGGTGGACTGGAAATCATTTTGGCTATCACAACCACAGGGAGGGAGTGCCAGAGGCACCCACTAGAGAGGCCAGGACGCTGTTAACTATTTCAGAAGGCACAGACAGCCCCCTCCTCACCCCCACCATGACCAAGAATTCTCTGGCCCAAGATGCCAATAGTTCTGGAAGAGCCTGGCTGAAAGGAAAACGAGAGGCAGAGTGCGTCCTCCGTCCTGCTGGGCACGATGGAGCTCCTGCCCTACAACACCCCTGACTATCTGTCTGCCTCTGAGTTGCCCTCCTAAGCCACCTCTGGAGATATGAGAGGGAAATTCCTTCCCAATCACTTACATAACCAAAAACCATACTATAGCACCTTCTTTCTCCATATCAATGCATAGAAAGGTTTGGGTTTTTTTTCTTGAAGCATAAATCCTCTAGCTACACATTTTAAAGGTAGAATCGTATTTTGGCCTCATCGATATAGGAAAAACAATTATATTGACATGAAGAAATGTGAGGGCTTTACTTCTTTGTCTTTCATTATAGAATTCAACTCAGTCTTTGGAAGAAAATGGAAAAATTAAGAAATGAAAGTTGTGGCTAATGATAGGCAGTCACTTTCACTAGCCGTTCAGATTCTACCTGAGTCTTTTTCTCATTTTGCAATGAAACCACATATCGCAGTGGGGACCAGGATTAAGATGAAGATCTGAGGCATGTAAGATAAATACAGTAGGGAACTGTTCCATTAAATGTCTGTTCTTTGGCGTTGGCCAGGCAGCTGTACCACTTAGTGTTCCTGGGCAGACCTGGCATCTGTCCAACTACTGTGAGGCCAGTGACATGCTCAGGTGTGCCAGCCCTTGTGCTATTTAAACGTAATGAAATAGAAAGTCTTTTTGCATATCTTATATTTCAGTAGTGGTCGAACAAATACCTGTTGACCATTTAATTACCCTCTCTTTATTAAGAGAATCACTGGTATTATGGAGCAATATATACTTTAATAAGTATGGGGAAAATATGTAGTAGAAGAAACAAGTCCTAGAATCAGATCTGTGTCACAAAATAGATGCTGGGACAATAAGCAAACTTGACTTTTGAGTTCAGTCTCACAGAGCATGTTGATACACATGTGAGTAATGAGTAGAGATTCCATTATCCAACCAATGTAGCTGAAATAGTGAACACCCCTGGTATACACACTGGAACGGAGCGTGTCTGTTGTGCTGTAATAGAACGATGCTTTTCTCTGAGCCATTCAGCAAGGCATGTTTATAATGGGATTATCAGTAGGAGAGCCAACTTCAGGAGCCCTGTCAGTCATTTGGCATTGTTATATAATAATTTTACAAAGCTTTCAATACCCTACTTAATTATCAGGAATATATTAAATGATTACTAGTTTTTGCCAGCTCCTTTCACTAAGCTTGCCGTGAAGACAAAAGATCGAGAGTTTGGGTTGTGTGTTCTTGTTTTTGTTTTTTAATAAAATCAAGAGTTTGGAGTGTGTTTTTATTTTAAAACAGTTTTACTAAAATGCCTTTATGTCTTTCTGGTCTGGATATGAATACGGTGTTTTCATTGATCAAAACCTGTACAAACAAGACTTTTAGACTAATCCCTTTCCTTCTCATCAAATGGTTTTTCTAAATTCCCACCTGCTCGTGACTTGTGCAAAGCACCCAGCAAAGGAAATTAAACAAACTTGTTCCTTCTCCCCACACCCAATATTTGCTCCTATGCTGGAATACTAAAAGAATACACGGTATGGGGATGAATGTCCACTTCCAAGGAAACCGAGAGACAATGGAAGAGGTAATAAATATATTTATGCCTCAAGAGAGCCATGTGTATGGCTTTTGTTGCTGTCTAGGTGAAAAATTGCCCAAAATGAGTCCTTTTCCTCACTCTGCACCAGCCCAGTAAACAGAAAGAAGCTCCAGGACCCGTTCTGAAATTGTGAAAAGGGCAAATACTATCTAAGATGGGAAAACGCAAGGTTCCTGTGACTTTGGGTCCAGTGTGTTTCAGACCTTGCCTCATTTGTGAATACATGTCTTTCTAAATAGGCATAGCTCGCTCTTTGGAGGTGAAAGCTTCTCTTTTCCTATTTTCTTTCCTCCCTGAGGTTTTTCTCTGCAATAGATGTTTCCCCAGGGCCTCTGCAAGGGCTGAATGAATCAGTTGGCGTGCAGGAAGGGCAGGTTGATAAATACAGAAAGCGCGGAACTGGCCTTTTCAGTTTAGGAACAGTCCCCAGGAAACCAGCATAAATAGTTCCTCGTAGTAACAGCCTTCCTGAGCTACACGTGTGGATTACCTCCATACATTACAGCAGCCATACACTCAGCACTGGAAGTCAGCTTTGCTGGCACCGTAGCCTTCTCGAGGAATAATAGACCCACAATAAGAGCTGGAGGACATGAAGTTGCTTTTTATTTCAGCTTGAAATCTAAAAAGATTTCCAATTTTTTTCAGCAAATGAAAGCTACCAATCAACCAGCCTGGTAACATACTTCTAAAAAGAAATTGTTAGTTTTTATTCTCATATAAAAAGATAAAAAGGAATTAAGGTACTAGAGTATAATCTTTCTCTTTTCATTTATAGCGTAATCCATATTTATTGGAAAAAATAAGATGAATTAGTTCTTATATTTTAGTATAAATGTAAAATACACTGTAATGTTAAAAAGTGAGACATCCTATATCACAATTTCATAACGGATCTTAGGGCTTATTTCTATTTATTGGATGGTACAGTGAGACGAAGGAGTCATTTTGGGCAATTTGTCATCAAAGACAGCAACAAATCATACAGAAAGGCTTTGCCTAGAGAGCCAATGTAATAGAATTCGTTTTACGTGTATTACATTATTCTTCCCATGACTGTAAACTCTTGACTCTGACTAGGCCGTATTCTAATAAAACCCATATTTTCCAAGGTTTATTACCCTCTTAAATTAGGAGACCCAGGGAATAGGGTTAGACAGAATAGGGTTAAGTCTCACCTCCATCTTATCTCTAGCTTTGAACCTAGAATGTCTTAACTCCTGTTCAGCTATGAAATAAGGATACTGCTCTCACTTTGTAGAAGTTTTGTGAAAATTTGTATTATACAAGGTAATACATTTATCAGATCATGCTGGAAAATCACTAGCCCGGCTCATGATACATGATTAATGGAGGTTTGTTCTCTTCCCTTCCAGAGTAGCATTTAGGAAATTTCTTTTCCTCTAGACCAAGATCTTGGGAACTTGTCCTTTTCCAACTTTCTGTTTACTTAGCGTGCAGTGGATCTCAGCTTTGAGATATGGATATTTCATCACAATGTTTACTGTTTATTGTTTGATGAAAAGTAAAACAAAAAGATCTCCAGTTGTGAATGGCCACGGTTACCGCCAAAACAGCTGTCCTTCCCCTTTCAAGCCTTGCCAGGCGTCTCTCCCGCTCTTTTCCCCTGTCTTTACTCATCCATCTAAGGTAGATGAATGTGTGCCAAGCAGGTACTTTTCAAATCTTCTCACACACAAGACCCCATTCCAAGAGATGATGATTCCATGAGTGTAGGGGTGGGGCCCAGGAATCTGCATTTAATGAGGACAGTGAGTGCGAATGTCAGTGCCGGGGGATGACATTTGAAGCATTGCTGAAAAGACTGAGGAATAAAGATGGCCCACGGTCTAGTGGGTGCGGACACAGATGAGCTGGAATGGAGCTGTGCCCTGGAGTGGGGAGCATCTCCACTCTCAGATCTCGTGTGACATGAGAAGGGAGAAAGAAGATTCCATGTGGGAAAAACCCACACAAGGAACCAGATGCACAAAAGCCTGCAGTGTGCTGTGGGAGGAGAACATTCCCTGGGTCTTACTCCATCCGGAAACGGATTTTGAGCACATCCCTCCCACATCAGAAAACTCATTTCTAAATTATGTATGTATACTACTGCTAATCTATATATTAATGACTGGGAAAGTCTTCTTCTCAGAATAAAAAGTGAATACATAAAATTTAAATATTTAATATTTGATCAACGTTGGAAGCCTGGGCTGGGGCAATGGCAGCACATGAGCTCTAAGGTTCCTGGAGGTGTGGGTAGAGAAGAGCCTTAGGGCCTAAAACAAGAAGAGTCCCCTCCCCTTTTCACCCGAGGGCCATGTCAGGAACCTGCATTGAGTTGGATGGAGCGAGTATCTCTGATACTTCTACCAATCTCTTCCGATTTCCGTTCGTGTTCAACAACCACGATGGTGTGTGCATAGGCCCTTTTCCCCTCAATTTCTTTTTTGGAGGGAAATATAACAGTGTTCAGAGCGATCATCTCTATTTTGTGTGTGAGACAAAGAGGGATACTGCCTTATTTAGTTTTATTTTGAAATTTGATTCATTGTATCCTGCTTTCCATATTTTCCAGTTTTTTTAAACAATGAGCTTGTAAAATGAAGTGAAAATGTGAAGAATGTTAACTCAGTTCCTTACATGGTATCCTCGTGCTGTAAGACATTAACATGGACAAAGAATAATTTTGCTTTCCTTTTCCATAGGTTGTAGCTTTAAAAAGGTGGGAGTGGGGTGGGGGCAGTCATGTCATTTTTATAGTTAGAGAAACTGAAATTCATTTACATTACTTTTCTGAATAGTGATCTCCATGGAAAGAGAACACACTAAGAAGCAGTCAGTAAAGATGAAAACATTCTATTATTAAGCAAAGTCATATATAAAATTCTAAATGGAGGTCTATGAGGAACACAGATTTTTCAGTTGAACATTTGGTGTTGTGGGATTTGTAGACTTTATAGGATTTTGCAACTCTTGTCATTTTAAGAATTCCAAGAAGAAAAAGGAATCCTTGCGGGATTTTTTTTTTTTTTTAATTAATTATGTCCTTTTTGAAGAACTCCAGAATTTTGTAAGTGTTAAGAGCTAGTTCCTTCCCTAAATCTGCGTGTTTCTTTCCAGAAGCGTTCCTGAGACCGAACAAAGAACCATTCATTAATGTAGTTTCAATCATTGTACGATTGCAATATGAAATATGCAGACTAGGAGATATTAATGCAATGTATTACCTCTGAAAAAGAAATAGAATAAAATGGGCTTAGCCTGATTGGCAATTAAATGCAGCTGTTGATGTTGGTGGACGGGAGGGCTTTTTACTTTGCTCTGAGTGTTGAGCATGGTCGGTGCTAGGAGGTACTGCTACTTTCCCTTACAGTCACCATCAGGAGGCAGCTTTTCTCTCTCTCTCTTTTTTTTTTTCTCTCACTTTGTTGCCCTAGGTGGAGTGCTATGGCGTCACAGCTCACAGCAACCTCCAGCTCTTGGGCTTAGGCGATTCTCTTGCCTCAGCCTCCTCAGCAGCTGGAGGCGCCCGTCACAACACCCGACTATTTTTTTGTTGCAGTTCGAACCTGCCACCCTCCGTATATGGGGCTGACGTCCTACCTATTGAGCCACAGGCGCTGCCCATGGAGGCAGCTTTTCAAAGGCTCATCCCCTGATCCCAGTCTACATGCTTATAGACCTGTATATTGGGTTTTGTATGTTTACCAAATAACACTGTGGAATTAGGAAATCTTCAGAAAGATCAATTTGTCAGCATTGCTGAATTCAGAAAAAAGGAATTCTGTTTTTATTTTCCAGTTATGAAAATTATTGTTCTAAACCTAAATATAAAAATGTACAGAGTGGGAGGTGATAGACCCAGGAATCTTAGCACTGTAGCAATAAACAAACAAATATAAATATAGCCAAGTACTTGATAAATGCGCCCAGGGTTACATCAGAGACAGTGGAAGTAGAGAGGTGAGCCATTTCTGGAGTAGACTTTACAGGGGAAGGGAGGAAAAAGGAGTCGGGGCACTGGGTGAGGTGGGTGACACTGCTAACCAGAAGACAGAACGTAGGAGAGGGGACAGTACGGGGAGCAGGACAGAGAAAGGAAGAACCAGGAGTTGGCATTGCGCAGGAGGGTGGGTGCTGTCCACAGCTGGGGCTGCAGGTAGCCCTGACCTTGGGATATAGAACCACAGCCAGGCCTGCCGCATTTGTGGCCTTGTGGCCATCAAGCCAGGGAAGAAGCTTTGTGGACAGCTGTAATAGTTGAGAAATGGGTGAGCTGAAACCCCTGACTAGTTTTCCCCTGGGCCCGAGAATTGCTGGAAATACTTGGGGAGTTGAACTGTAAATGGTACCCGTAGGAACAGAGCCACATGCTTTATGTGTATAAAGGAAGTCTTCCTGCCCTCTCATCCAGGGTGAGGAATTCAGATGCCTGAACTGGTGGGCAGTGCAGGCCCCTCCTTGCCTCTGCACTTGTGAGCACTAGGCAGATGTAGCTCCCCAGCTCAGGGTCCACATGGTGGCTGCCAGACGCCGTAGGTTGTCAGGAGTCCAGCTGGCATTCCGGAGCTGTTGGTCACAGTTCTCCCTCCTGTGCAATACTGAAGGAGCAGAGCCATGGTGGGGAGAAATGGTTTCCTACAGAGAGGTGGGAAGTTCCCTTAACATGCATTAGCCCCTCCATGCAGCACCTGCCTCCTCCTCTCCGTGTGATGTGGCTGATAAATCAGGTTCATCCTCCCGCTGGGTCCCAAGCCACTGTCGGCCTCCTTCCCAGTGTGATGCGGGAAGGAAGGTGAAGAGTTAAGGAGGCTCCAGCTAAAGCACTTCATCCTCAAGAAGGTCCTCAAGCAAACTTGTGTGGGCTGGGCTGGTCCACTCCAGGCTCCCTGAGGCAATACCCTGGAGATGGATACTCCTCCCTTTGACTCCTTAGCATCGGACCCTGGCTGCTGTCACAGTTAGATTTCTTTAAATTCCCTTTGAAATTCTGCTTTAATTCCTCCATATCCATTGGCAAGTTCTAGCTCTCCAGCTTCTCACCCACTGAGGGCCCTGTGGCCACTTCCCTCCCTGGCATCAGTATTTCTGAAGAGCACTAGATTTGATGTGGCCCATCAAGGCTTCTAAGCTTGTCTCCAAATTTAAAGACAGTCTTTCACAGAGAAGAAGGTGATAAATCTATTACTACTAAAGAGGATTTCTGATTCTTTTCATATTGTTACTAATAGTAGCCCCCTATAAAAAGGAATCAAGACAGTAAAATCATTTTGTAAAAAGACAGTTTATCTCTGTGATTAACTATATAAACAAACTGTTAAGTCTTTGCTGTGGTCACCTCCTCCTAACGGGTTATTGCTTTGATAATAAAAGCTTTTTTATGGCAACAAAATAAAATTTTACCACCCAGTTTGGATAAAATGAGAAAAGATGTTTTTGGAGCGATAAAGGCCACATCTGAAACTGGGGAGGTCAGCGTGGACTTTACGTGAGCTGTTTATGTAGAACGTGTTTGATGTGCCTTTAAGTCTGGTGCTTACCGAGGGCTTTTCTCCACCAGGGAGAGAACTTTTAGTGGCCAGTGAAAAGCCAGTTAAAGAGGTGTATATTTCTGTCAAGCACTGAGAAGCACTGTTGGAAAGCAAAAACATTCAAAACTTAGAATTTCAGATGCCTAAGTGGTGGAAGCATACATTTTAATAATTAAATTGCCCCAGTATGCAAACTACCTGTTTTGATTCTGAGCTAAACCCTGTGTGTTTGGTGAGTATCTTTACACGTTAATTCATAAACTTATGTCTCAAATGATTAGATTCTGTCGTGACCACGATTATGTAACATTTCGCATAGGCATGATTTACGCACAAGCTCTACAGCGTACTGGTTAGGAAGTGTCATTGTTGTTATGCCATAGAAAAAGTAGTGTGTTGGGTGGGGAAGCTGCAGCCACATGGATCCTGGAGTGCACCCTTCTGACTGAACCCAAGTTTCGCAGAACAAATCCTTTTCGTAAGCAAAGACCCGAAGGAGGACTCAGAGTTAATGAGATGAAGAAAGGCAAGGCTGCAGAGGAGTCATTTTCAAGGCAGAGGGAAAGGCATGTGCCAGTCTCTGTGGCAAGGAGATACTAGGGCTCCACCAGATAGTAGGGCTCCACCTCCTGGGCTGTCACAAAGCAAATGAGATCCTTCCAGAAAGCCAGGGGCAGGCTACCTACTGTGCCCAGCCAGGAAGTGCTCAGAAAGCACTTGTTAGCATCAGCTCTCACCCCGCAAATGAGGGCTGCTAAGTGTCCACACAGGTGCACCTTGAAAGCAAGGGTGACCTTTCTACTTCCCCACTAGGAATGTGGGCCATGGCACTGTCTGTGCCTCTTGTCTGACTCACCCACTGTCGGTGTCATTCCTCTCCCAGGAACCTCCTCCTCCCACCATATCTGATAGCTTCATACCAGGCGTTTGCCAAGCACCTTCTGTCCTTAGAGTTGTTTGTCATCAAGCCACACTTCAGAGTGCATCTCTGTCCGGCACCTCTAAGAAGATTCCATAGGACTGCAAGTGACACTGATGCAATGACTCAGGAAGCTGGACATGACACACCCAGACAGACAAGGCGCTGTGGGCATTTGGGAGGTTGAGTCCCAGTCCTTCCTCTCTGACCCCTGAGTCTGGCTCTCGGCACGATGTGGGCTGGCTCCTGCCTGTCTGACAGCCCTCCCTCCCTGGCAGGCCGGCCCCCCATCTCATGCTCCATGCCCACCCCCCACAGTCATTCCGCCCTGGGCTAAGCCCACTGGCTTGAAAGCAAAGCTGATGGACGTGACCCCCAGCTCCACCTTATTGAGATTCTTGACTGACGGTCCAGTTTATGTGCCTCAGGCCAGCCCCGAGCTCAGTTTCCCTCTGTTTGTTAGCTCAGAGCAGGGTCTGGCTCAGCAGAGATTGCAGCTGCCTCCACACACAGGAGTTTTGGAAGCAGTTAGACACAAGACAGCAGTGCTGGAATCACTGAGATGCTCATGTCCATCTTCTTTGTTGGAATACACTGAGGAACGCAAACATTGGTTTGATGCCATCCTCAAGTGTGTACATTAAGCAGATTAACGGTTTATTGTGTAAACCTTTGTCCATCCCATCGCTAGCCCAGAAGGACTGTACGGACTGTTATATGAATATCCAGCTTTGTGTAACATGTGTTAGACCTGGGGGATATGTACATCCTGTAAACTGGGGCACAAGATGATGCTAACAAAAAGATGATGTTCAATCAACAAAAAATGATCTTGTAGCTGATAAATTAGCAAAGGCCTCTCCCCACGCTGGCTGCAGGAGTCTGGCTACTGGCTCTGTGCTGTGTCTGCTGTCTGCTCCTCCCTACCCACCCGACATCTGAGGACAGCCCAGTCTTGTGTCACCAGCCTTTATTTTCCTTACTTGTGTGCGTTGAGGCTCTCAAACCCCAAGCACTGTATTTAGAAGCCTTTCAGTTGATTGGGGAGAGAATCCTAATTTCTTCTTCTTGCCCTCGCTATTTTCTTATCTCTCTGTCGTTCACTATTTCCCCAGTGACTGTCGGCAGGTCCTCTAAGATTCTTCTCAGCTCTCCCAGGAAGAACGCGGACTCCACAAGGATGGAAGGAATCTTGATTTATTTTAGGCCCCAGCCCCCAGCTCTTGCACTGCGCATGGCGGGCACTCAGCAGATGTTGGTCAAGTGGATGAATGCCTTGTCATCTTCCCATCTCTAGCCCTGCCCTCTCTGCGGCATGTTCCTGGATGGCCATCCAAACCTCATAGCGCCCTGCCCTGCTCTGCATAATTGTCAGCATAATCTTGTGCCCTGACAGTTTATAGGATGTACATTTGGGGTATGATTCCTATCTCCAGGTCTGACACATATTACACAAAGCTGGATATTCATACAACAGTCAGTTCAGGCATTTTGGGCTGGCCACAGGATGGACGAAGGTTTATACAATAAACTGTTAATCTGCTTAAAGCCCACACTTGAGGATGGGAAAGTATGTGAAGTTGGCATCAGAAGGGAGCACGGGTTATCTGCAAGTTTCCATCACTACATGGCCAGTAGGTCAACGGGGGTGGCCCAGCCCATTTCACTCCTAAGGACTTGTCTGAACTCCTGTTCCGCAGCCTGTGAAAGCCCAGAGCCCTCTCTGAGATCTGTGCTGGTTCTGGGGGTAGAGATCAAGATTCACAGTCTCACACTCACTCAGCCTTTAGGCTGTGCCTCTTCCCATCTGCCCAGGTGTGAAACCCAGCCACTCACTCATTATCCTGTGTGTGCACTCACACATATTCACACCATTCACACAACCAAAGTGGAGCTGTGGCACCGAACTCAGCTCAGAGCACTACCTTTACCATGACAAATGCAACATTGTGGCCCCAGAAGTCCTCTTCCCCACCCCATGGCTGGGCGTCCCCCCAGGCCCTTCACACACAGCTCCCCAGCACCTTGCTGAGTCTCCTCTCTTCTCTCTTCCATTTCTGTAGGGGGTAAAAATTCAGCACTTTTTCTCAGGCAGAGTAACTGAACTGTGTGTTTGTAGTTGGGGCTCCTGACTCCCAGTCTCCAGGTTTTCACATCATCTCCCTACCTGCTTGTTCCCTGGCCTTTCTTTCCTAAACTAAGATCAAAGTGCCCCCTTTAAGAAAGTTATAAAAAGTTTTGTAAAAAAACACATAATTGCCTCTATTATTGCTACGTTTGTTCACTTGCCAGGAAGCTAACTATACCTGGTAATCACAGGAGCACAAAACCTGTTGTCTCAACCCAGCATTTCACACAATTACCAAATAAATATATGCTGGCGACAGTCTCTGCAAAGAAATGTAAGAAACTTGTAACTTTGGAGTCCTCCAGGGAGGGGAACTGAGTAAGCTGAGGCAGAGGTACGATAAAGACTTCCTGCTCACCGCACACCTTTCCGTATCATGTATTTCCTATATTTAAAACACATTGACCTCACACCTGTGTAATGTCAATAAATAAGGCACAGGTGTCCTGATATGCTGGTTACAGAGACGTGATCATATCCGTTTACCTGAAGCCATGTGCGTCATAGGCATAGCTGCTGGGCTGGGCTCAGAGCCTAGTTCTGGAGAATTCGCAGTTTGGTGCACCCAGCACTTTATTCCACCAGGATTTCCTGGTGGGGAGGAGCTGAACTCCTCCAATGGGTCCTTGGTCTCCAAGCAATTAGATTACATCGTCTAGCTAGGGAGCCCCAGACTGCTGGAGATATAGCCCAGAAATCATTTTTTATCTTGACAAATATTGCAGAGTTCTTAAGAGGAAATAAATTTCTTCTTTTTAGAAGTACACCTGATGGAGAAATGAAAGTCCATCTGATGGAAGTAATAAGGATGTCAACTACAGTGTATCGAAGCACATTAAATCTGAGTTCCAAATTAAACGATGCAAACAAACAAAAAACGTTCATTGATTACCTCTGACGGATACTAATGAAGCAACTGTCATCTTAAGAATGAATAAAAGGAGAGAACTGAGCATTTATCCTGCCTTACCTATGTAAACTGTGCTTTATGATAACCAAAGAGTTGATCAAGAAAGTTTCCCTTTATGGAAGAATTCCAGTAAATAAATGAAGAAGGAGTGACAGAATTTAAATACCTCAATTTTGCAAACCCTAATAATCTAGGCAATGATGGCTGCTAATATAAAAAAGAGAGATACCCTTTGAGTTTCCGATAAATTTGTTATCAGATGTAGAAATGTCATTAGATTCATGTTTTGTCAGAGGGAATACTTTATATTATGTGTGTGCTGAAGAAAGTATACAACAGAAAGCATTCCTCCTGAAAAAAATAAAATCAAATTTGAGGGTGGTGCCTGTGGCTCAAAGGAATAGGGTGCCAGCCCCATATATCAGAGGTGGCGGGTTTAAACCCAGCCTTGGCCAAAAACTGCAAAAAAAAAAAAAAAAAAATCAAATTTGAATCTAATCAAATTTCTACATCTAATAACAAATTTATAGGAAATATAAAAAAAAAAAAAAACAGGTTAAATAACACTGTGGAGACAGAATCAGCAAAATTTGGACTTAGAACAACTCTGATTTCTTCAACAAATAAATTATAAAGGGGATGAGAAAACAGATGAAAGGGAACCTATGGATTAAAACAGATATAAGAGATAATCATCTAGTTACAATGAACAGGTCTTATCTAGGGTCTGTTTAAAACAAACTGTTAAAAAAAAACATGTATGGGACAGAGAAATTTGAATCCTATATAGATAACTAATAACATTAAATCATCATAACTCTTTGTAGGTATTATAGTAAATACTATGGTTATGGTCTCCCCAAAGTCCTATGTTTTAGAGATATGTATTGAAATATATGTGGTTGAAATAAAAATAAAATCACCTACCAGTGGGGGCGGGGGTCCTCCCAGGCTTTCCAGCCTGCACAGCTCCCAGCCTCTATGCTGGTCCCTATCTCTTCACTCCTCCCCACAGAAAAATCTGGAAAGGATACGAAAGGAAGATGTCATGATGCTTCTGGGAGGGGAGGTAGGGGACCACCGGGGGTCAGGATGGTATTGGAGAGAAACAAACTACTTCATGCAGGTAATATCTTTTCAAAGGACTATCTAAAAAAAAATAAATGAAATCTAATGGGGAAAAATTCATGACAACCCTGAAATGCTTATTTGGGAAAATGAGAAAGGGAGACTCAGAATGCAGAGAAGGCAGATGGATTGACCCAGACTGTGTTTCTCCAAGTATGGTCCTAGGCCCATCTGCATCAGAACTGGGCCCACCTTTCTCCCTCCCAGCTGGAACCTCTGAGGGCAGAGACATTTGGGAACTACAGTCTTTGGTGATCTAAGTGCCAGCTTGTCAAATACTTATTACATTGCTTTGGAACCTTGGAAAGTATAGGGCAAAAAAAAAAAAAAAATTTAAATTCAAAGCAGCGCAGTTCTTAAAGTCTGAAAGACTTTTCTTTTTAGATTTGTTGACAATGATTTAATCAGCAGATGTCACTATGTAAGCCTTGGGAACATCTCTTCCATGTTGCTTCAACTTTGGAGAGGCAGTGTGCTGCTGGCATTTCTATCGTAGCATAGAAATATTGATGGTAATTTTGTGTTTTGTTTAATGAAAATAATTTTTCTTTTACTTCTAGTGGTTATTAAAAGTTTATCTTTGATTAAGCATTCTTTGCTTTTGTTTTGTTTTTCCCCAGCATCATTGACAAAGAAGTTTCATTAATGGCAGAAATGGATAAAGTTAAAGAAGAAGCCAGTAAGTAGCCACGAGGCTGAGGAGCCTCCCAGCTAGACTGACAATGGTACTGGATTCTGAGTGGGGTCCTGAAATTCACACTGAAATCCTGGTTCATGACCTGTGCCCTGGAAATCTCAGTTATGTCATCTGGCAAAAGGACAGCGTTGTGGCAGCTACCTCTATTCAACATAGAGTTGAGTGCATGGCAGAATTGTAGGTGGGAGTTGAGGTGTTTAAAGTCCAAAGGGGACTTTTGTACACATAAAGAACTTAGAGTTAATTGGGTTTAAAATGACATTGAACCTAGTATTAAATTTTAAGACATTTGTTTTTAAGCCTTCTCAACTTATAAAAATTGCTATACACGTATTATTTATACGTCATTTTTACTTCTTCTCATTTAGGTTCAGTTAACTCAAGTTTATCAATTTCCCTAAGAAATTATCTCATTTGAAACTGAATTACTTAAATTCCCCTCAACATTTTTAATTATATATATAAATATAATATATATGATTTCTTAAGTACTTCAGAAGCCTGACAGGGCAAACTCACAAACCCAACCAACAAAGTATTCCTAAACTTTTAAGCAACACTTACAAGATGAATAATTCAAACTTAGAGACGTACTAAACAATATTTTCTTAAAATACTCCAATTCTATTCACAAACTTTGTTAGATATGCTGACACCAGCCAACTTAAAACCGCAAAAGAAAATCAGTTCCATGGTTACAGTTGAAATCACAAGTCAGATTGCTTAATGTACCGAATTCTCTCTTTAAGTAATGAACATACTCAAATTAACTTGATCATTGTAAAACTTTCTCTAAATTTAACACTAAATATTAACATTCTGGGTTTACTTTATTTTCTCTATGCTTGTTTCTAAACCTTTCCTCTATGGTAAAGTTGCTTGAGCAGCAGAGTTTTTACCATCTTGCATGGGCTAACAGAAATACCGAGGGAGATGAGATTACTTAGATTCAACATCAAGCCACAAGTGGACATGCTGAGTCCTCTCCTGCTTTTGAATTCAATCTGTATGTTAATGGGACCCCTAAGACCGTATTTTTCAGCTGGGATTTAGTTTTACAGTCCTTGTCTCCTTGGCATTTTAAATCCTTCATCCTTATCAAATTTTCTCTCATGAATTAGATAAATGGCAGTGTGTGCCACCAACCAGATTCCAGCTAAATCCCCTCGCCTTTGACCTGGATGTCTTTCTCCTCCCCCAATGAAACATCAGACCCGATTCTTCATTCTTTTTTAGATTTCATGTCTGGACCTAGGCCATCATTAAAATGTCGTTTTAAGAAAAGTAGCTATCATTGTTTTTATTACACAATTTTCCAAATAATTGTATCATTTTTCCTCAAAATAATTTTAAATAACAAGTTTTACAATCCTAAAAGACAGCAAGTTTTATTAAGTGAAACTACTGTGATCCAGAGTGAAGCCGTGGATGATTTAGGAAGTTACCCAGTCTCTTTGATTGTGGCATTAATTTATTCTTATGAAATTTATTGATATCATCAGTATAAGTAGATTATATGAGTAACTTAGGATTTTCCCTGTTTCTCAGGTAAATCTCATTTCAATTTCATGTCCTAATAATCAAAATACCACCAATCAACACAGACACAAATGGTTCTCCAGCACCAAAATGGAGAGTCACTGGTACATCACTTTCTCAGAGGTTTAAGGAAAGACCTCAGGTCTCACGTGCTCAGGCTTCCTTCTGAGAACACTAATGTCAGATGCCAAGACCTGAGGAATTTGCAGCATTTCCGAGAGCATCTCCATTTTTAAAACTCAGTACAATCAATACACACTCACTGTGAGCCTCCCTGGGTGCTTAGCACTGTTAGAGACCAGGATAAACAGCAAACCGGTAAATGTGGAGCTGGCATTCCCTGGGCTTCCAGCCTCCCTGAAACTGCTAGCTTGTTTGCTGGGATTAACTTCAGTAATTCGTGCTCCAGCCCCTGGTTTCAGAACTGCCCTCAGCCCTGGGGGGGGCCAATCTGCATGCTGTGGAGGCAGACAGAACACAGTTCAAATCCAAGCTCCACCTCCAACACTGACCGTGTGACCTTGAACCATTTTGTTGAGTTCTCAAAATCTGAGGTTCCTTATCAGAAAAGGGGGAATAAGAATAACATCTATCTCAAATAGTTATTGTAAAGATAAAATGAGAGATGTACACACCAGGCACTTAGCATAGTTCCTGACGCAGTATGTGTGCCAAAAAGTGAACAGTTTTCGCCCAACCCCCTCAGATTGCAGTCAGAAAATGGAGGTTCTCCTGCACCCTGCAAGTGACAAGCCTATGTCAGTACTACCGTCTTCTCCACAGATTGAAAGAACCATGGAATTTCTCCCCACTGAACCACGGGGCTTTTTTTTCTACCACCATCTTGAACTTGCCTCTCTGTGCCCTCAAGAGTATTTTTCATACTTTGCATTCCCATAATAAACCCTATTTCCTCTATGGCACCTAACACGATGTTGGGAAGACTGCAGGCCTTCGCAAATACTTGTTAAATGAATTACTGTAATCAATTCAGTGTCTCTAGACTGTGGAGTCCAATGCTAGTGAACATTAATGTAATTGCAAAAAAGAGGACGCATATCCTGGATGACTGGCTCTCACTTGGAGATTGATAGTTAGCATTTTCAAGTATTCGATACTAAACACTTCACATACGGTATTCCATTTAGTTTTACAATCACCCTACAAGGTATTTACATTTTACAGATGAAGAAACTAAGCATATGGTAGTGCTAGAATCTCAAACTTTTTCTGTCTACCCAGGGAAGCCAAGGCCTGGACAGGCACGTTCTTGGAATGGCAAGCTTATTAGAAAGCATTACTTTGTGTTAATACAACACAGACACACTGTGAAGTAGAATGTAAAATTCGTGAGAGTTCTTAAGGAATAAAAAGGATTTCAAAGAATTTTTGTGCTAATAGATCCACTTCTGCCCCAGCTCCTGACTTCTCCAGATCTTAAGTCCACCTTGCACTGAGAAGCCTTAATATCTCCCGTGGCTTAAGTAATATGAGCAAGTTTCCAATGTGTTCCAAAAGCTTAAAGGCATTTATAAATTCTATTGAGAAAACAGATTTCAGCATGCCAGACACTGTTTATAAAAGTGCATGAATAAATGAATTAGGTCCCGAATGCAGTGAAAACCTAAGCTATATGGAACCATCTCCCTCTGCCGCCTGCTCAAAAGATATTTATTATTCTATTAATATTTTAAATTACGGGATCAATGAATCCTAAGATCTGATCTGCTTTTGTTTTGTGTTTCTGTGATTGATGTTTTTGAGGTAAAAATGTTCACCCCCGAAGAATACTGGCTTTAGATCTCAAGTTTTAAGGCTTTTTTCATAATGAAAGGCTTTGAAATGTTAATGAATCCCAATGTAAAGCGAATCCCAACACTTTGCTGATGCAAAGTATTCATTTCCACGCTCATTTGCATGAGCGTAAACTTGGAATTTATTGGTGATCTTGCACCTGCATTCCTATTTTAGGACCCATTTATATCTATTTCTACAAAATCTTTTGTTTGGTATGAATGCCCAAACTCTACTTAATCAAAAAGAACAATGACCCCTAATTATCACCAGTCTCACAAATGATCCACTAAGAAAAGTCAGATCTGCTTAACTGTCCAGTCACTCAGAGTCTGATGACCCCTTCACTATTGGTCAAGTCTGGGCCTTCAGAATTTATTTTTTATTTTACTTTGCCATCTTCCCACTCAAATCGTTTTTTCATGCTGTAGACTTTATTTCTATCCATACATTGAATTCTAATGCCAAATAAGTAAGCCAGGAGCTGTGGCTCACACCTGTAATCCCAGCACTCTTGAGAAGCCAAGGAGAGGGGGTTGCTTGAGCTCAGGAGTTCAAGACCAGCCTGAGCAAGAGTGAGACCCCAACCCTAAAAAATAGCTGGGCATTGTGATAAGTGCCTGTATTCCGCCCCAGATAAGTGAGAGGCTGAGGCAAGAAAACATCTTGAGCCCAAGAGTTTGAGGTTGCTATGAGCTGTGATACTACAGCACTCTACCCAGGGTGACAAAGAGAAAAAAATAAACAAGAAAAAATGGCAAATAAATAACCAACCGAAAGGATGTGTTCTAGACAGTCTTAAGTGGCCCCTGTGGAAAAGAGACTTCACCCTCCTTCGGTTATTCCTTTTAAGTAATGGACTCATTCATTCCCTGCATTCCTCAGTCAGTGAGCATATTGGACGCCTTATGGGTACAAGGACTGGACTGAGTGCCATGGACACAACTACATGGTTCAGTCTGCCCTGCAGTCCCACGAGTGACCCAAGATGCTTACAGGGGCCAGGCAGGTCACATTACTGACCGAATGCAGCAGGTGGAGACTGTGGCCACTGGGCACTGGGCTCCATCTAAAAAGGGTGGTGGGATGGCGCCTGTGGCTCAAGGAGTAGGGCGCTGGCCCCATATGCCAGAGGTGGTGGCCAAAAACTGCAAAAAATAAAAATAAAAATGAAAAGGGTGGTGGCTCCTCAGTTTAGACAACTGGTGCCATGTAGGAATGCTGGTCAGCTATGGCCAGAAGCTCCAGTATTTTAAGAGATTCCATAAATTCAGCTTTCAAATGGACTATTCTAACTTTTAATATGGACAATTATTTTGTAAAAGTAATATGTAAACCAAACAAGAAATAGGTACTCTGACCAAAAATGATAGTGGGCCACCTTTTAGTAACCTCTGGTCCAACCAAGAGACCTATGTCTGCGTTCCGGTGAGAGTGCCTTCCACTCCCATCATCTGGCACATTTTTCACTAGCTCCTCTGTATGTTGAAGATCATTAGGTGCAGAGCAGTCTGCCCAGCTACATGGTATATTGTACATGGGGAGCGAGGGGAGAGCCCTGGGTAAGCAGTCAAAGCATAGTGAGCATTGCTTGGCAGATGATTTTAGATTATGAGTTAAAATTAATTATTTTATGGACTTCCCAACATGAATATCACCATAAAAAGATAATGTCTCTCAATCTGTCTGAAAAATAGTTTAAGTTTTCAGGGAATCCTAACTCTTGATTGATTCTATACTTTTATTTGAGTTTTTGAAATAACTTTTTTTTGACATTTTATGCATTAAGAACTCTTAAAATCAGAAATCATGTTATTTGGTTCTACATATATGTTGTGCCTCTGGTCTAATAAAGCCGTTGATCCTTGTTCAGCCAAGACTGGAATGTGAGTTCAACATACGTGTCATCTTAGAGGGATCCTCTTTCCTTGTAACTCAAAATGCTCATCCAGAAGAAATGAAGGCAATTCGTATATGAGTTGATTAGAGAGCTACAAGTCTAGTACACTTCGTCCTTAAATCTCACCCTCTGTGTTTGTGTTCATTGTTTCTGAGTTCCATAATCTTTTGGGAAACACATACACACCCACACATTGAACCCATGGGCTACTATATCTATTTGAACCTTTTATTCATCTGACAGATGTGTGAAAATGCAGCGCCAGAGAACTCCCTGGGGTCTACTCTACATGCGCAAATGCTAAAGATTGCACGTGAATCCGGTTCAAGCTGGCTTGACTCACTCTTGAAAATTTTCCATTGGGGACACTTATAACAAAGACCTAAAACACTGGTCTGGAATTTCTCTGCCTTTGCAAAATGGAAACTTATCTTCAGAGCATCAAAAGCAGAGACATTTTTCAGCTCACACACACACAAAACCAAATAAAATAAAACTTTTATATCAAATTCCAATAACACAGCTAGTTGCCCGAAGTGAGTATGTGTTGAAGTTCAGAAGTTCTGATGCTGTTAGAATTTAATAGTGTAGCACATATAGAATGATTTTTGCTTAGTGGATTCCTTATCTTTGCAATATCATTCAGATAGTTACTAAGTATCTTTTTCCACAGATACATGTGCTGAGTAACTCACAAATTTTGAAAGTCTAAATTAAGTAAGTGAGACCAGACGCTAATGGTGAAAATAAAGAGCGTGGGTGCACAGTGAATCAGAAGGGACTGTGTTTGGTTTGAGGATTGGTGGATAAGGACATGAGGAAATGGGTAGTTGGAAATGAGCACCAAGGGTGAACCCGCCTGGGTGACCAACCCAGAAAACAAAGTGATTAGTCTGTGGAGGGAGAACTGTCTCCAAGAAATTAGGTCATTTAATATGTTTAAATCTCTGGCCCTAACATGTTATTCCTTCTTTTTTGGCAGTGGAAATCCTGACTGCTCGTCAGAAGAAAGCAGAAGAACTAAAGAGGCTTACTGATCTAGCCAGTCAGATGGCAGAGATGCAGCTGGCCGAACTCAGGGCAGAAATTAAGGTCAGTTCTAAAATCTCACACCCTCAACCCTGAGCCAGAGACCAGATCTCCAGTGCAATCGTTTTTCACCCACAGAGTGCTGCTCTCTGAGGACCTCACATTGTACACCCAGCCCTCTTCCCCAGGGTTGAAATAGAGAATACGAAAGGGTGAAGAACCACCTAGTCACTGTATTTCAGTGCAGTGTAGTTTGAAGGCCTATATTATTGCAAAGGAGAGGTACAAGCTGTTTTCTTCATCAGTGGAGACCAACCCAAATAAAGTGTACTCAATCATGAATTATAGCTGGGAGAGGGGATATTATTTTCACACTATGTAATTTGTATGTATGTATATAAACAAGTGCACAGGCATATAAACACACAGCGAGGACGAAGTTAGTGTTAACAGTAAGGATTATAAAGCGTGCAACCCATGGAGACTTCTTTCCTATATCCTTTTCTAGCTTAGGTGCCTTTTCAATAAGAATACTACCCTCAAATATTGTATTTGTTAGATTTCTTCCATTGCAGGCAATAGAAACTGACCCTTCCCAAACTCAAGAATAAGCAGAATTTAAAAAATATCAGTGTAGGTCACCAAAGCAGAGTGCAATCTGAAGACCCAGGTCTACAATTAGGCAGAAACTAAGATGGTTCAGAAAGCAAAAATAAAGAGACAAACTCTTCAGAGTGCATGGACCCCCCAGACCTCATTGGCCTCCACCAGGATCACATCCAATCTTTGGTCCAGAGAGGGTATGATACCTTGATTGACAAACCCTCCAAGACTGTAGACCTTCAAAACCACATTGGGGTACAGTTACCAGAAAAGGACATGGCTACCAGGAAGGCAAGAACAAGTATTTACAATAAAATAGGAAGATGCTGTTTATAAATTCTTCTTATCATCCTCTTTTTCACCCAGTATACTAAGTGTACATATATGCACATGCCCTCCAGTTGCCAGTAAACTAGAATGATTGCAAGACTCTGATGCTACTAGCTGTTTTGTTTTGTTCTGTTTTGTTTTGTTTTTTTGAGACAGTATCTGGCATCATCATAACTCACAGCAACCTCAAACTCTTGTGCTCAAGAGATCCTCTTGCCTCAGCCCCCTGAGTAGCTGGCACTACAGGCATGCACCACTACACTCAGCTTGTTTTTCTATTTTTAGTAGAGATGGAGTCCTGCTCTTGCTCAGGTTGGTCTGGAACTCCTGAGCTCAAGAGATCCACCCACCTCGGCCTCCTAGAGTGCATGAGCCACTGTGCCTGGCCTGCTGTAAGCTTTAGAAGACCTGCTCACTGGGGCATAGAACTTGTTGGGGATGGTAGAATGTAGCCAGTGACTTTTCGGGGCCCCTCCTTCCTGTTAGGCATCAAAGAGAGCACATGGTGGGAAAGGGGAACCCCTGGGGTTGCAGAGTACTCTTAAGTATTTCCCTCTCACCTTTGAGTTCCGGCATTTTGTTGCCTGCCACTAGCCCACTGCAGTGGCCTCTGTTTTTCTGCCTCTGTCCTCTCCCTCCAGCTTCATCCTCCACCAAGACCAGAGTTATACCCCAATGCAGATGTGGTCTCCCCCAGTATGAGCAATCCTTCCCCTCAGAATAAAATCCGTGACTAAACTTCAGTATATATTCCAGCTTTTAATTGCCAGCTTCCTGGTTTGTTGAGATCAACTCATCTTTCAAGTTTCATTTATGTGCATCAAAATCTCACTCATCATAAAATAGTTAGTGGCACAGGCTTTGGAGTGAAACAGTACAGCTGCAGAATTTCCTACTTCTGTGACCTTGGATAAATGATGTATTCTTCTAGATTCTTAGACCCTCAATTCCCTGATCTGTAGAATAGAGATTATAATAGTGTTGACTTCATACTAACGCCATCAGATGAAAATGAGATTATCTTAAGAATTTGGTCAGTGTCTGGTGAGTGTTCAATGATACTTTTTATTCCAGCTCAAATGTTCCCTTTTATACAACTCTTTCCCAAACCCCTCAATAGGAAATAATTTCTTCCTCCTTTATAGTCCTGAAACACCAAATGCATTCTACCTTGTATTAAACTTAATGTTTCCCATGCCATGTGCTAAACTCCCCAGTAAACTCAAGGAAGGATTGACTCATAGTTATTTCTGTATTTCTCACTCTGTCATCTAACATACATCTTAATTTCAAATGAATTGAGAAATAATCTTTCCCACTTTCTTTTAACAGCACTTGGAATTTTGCCATTCAAGATCATATTTTCTAGGCACTTAAGGCTTTTTGGACTTTCTGGTTCCCTGTTGCAATAGGGATAGTTGTCTAGGAAGAGTGACATGTCTTCCCTCAACAATTAATACTTTGGCAGGTACTTGGCCAAACTAGGAAGACCCTGCCAGAAAATTTTCTAGAAGGAGGGCAATAGGTGCTGAAACTTCACATGGATGAGTCAGACACACTCCTGTCTAAGCCCAGACAGGAGAAAGACAGGACTCTCATGTACTCCCTAGACAAGAAAGTGATCATGCCCCAGGCAGGTCAGAACCAAGGCTGACTTAATGGAGCTGCACAGTGCCAGGCTGGAATGATCCCCCCAGCCAGCACCATCATTGGGCACCCAGAGAACTGAGTGAACGAATCTGTAATTGTGGGGCTTCTGCTCCACTTCTCTTCCCTCCAGCACTTTGTCAGCGAGCGTAAATATGATGAAGAGCTCGGGAAGGCTGCCCGATTCTCCTGTGACATCGAACAGCTGAAGGCCCAAATCATGCTCTGCGGAGAAAGTAAGTTTTGCATACTTGCTCAATAATTCTGTGTGAGTAAGCATGGTGCTATTTGGAGTTGATACCAGAAATGTCAGATGTGCCTTCCCCCAGGGGGCTAAAGGGAGGTCTAAAGAGATTGAATGATCTACACCCATGACACAAGTCACTAGAAATGTCAAGATTTGAACTTAAAGTCTTCAAATGCCACTGCCCATCAGTAAATCTCCAGGATTTATTAAGCGGAACAGAACAGGTCAACTAGTTCCTACCTTTCGCCAACTTTTCTTAAGCACCGCCAGATGAACTGTATCTCCGATTTCAAACAGCCTTGGTTCTACAGAAACCTGTTAGGCAGAGAGCAAGTCTCGCCCTAATAAGTCTGGGAACAATCAGCTATTGTTGTGCAGGGCCCAGCTGCTGTGCCTGTCCCATTTGTAGTGCCCTCAGCCCTACCCTGGGTCCTCTGTGCTGAGCGAGGGCTGCAGATAATGAGAGACTTCGCTCAGCCATTAGCTTGAGTCTTGTTCCCTGTTAAGCCTTAATTAGAACAGCTAATGTACAACAAAATTGGCCACTATTTTTCCCCTCCACCAGCCCACCTACGAGGAGAAGGAGAGTAAGTATTGAAGTGGTTTTAAGGATGGCCACAAGGAGGAAAGGAACGTGAACCATCCGCAGCCTCAGAGCCAGCTGGACACTGAGATGTGGCTGCATTTTGTATTATCTATAATTACCTGTATATAAAGTAATACGATTTGCTTTTATCACTTCACAGTCTGTGGTAGACATTTTCCCTTGTCAATATATTTAACTGATAATTCTTTTAAATATAATTAATAGAACTAATCCCGTGGCATTTAGGTTGCTTCCAGTTTTTTTACCATAAAAATAGTACTGCTGTGAGCATCCTTGTTCACACACCTTTGGCAATTGTCTGATTTTCTGACTGCGTTTCTCTTATTTTTATTTTTATTCCTGTATGTGCCCTCCCTTATGAAAGCGTCTGCTACCAATTCGCCACTCTTCATCTCCAGCTTTTGCCCCATGTCTAAGCAAGTGCAGCCTGGTTCCCAGATGGAAGTGTCACGGGCCACCCTAGTTTCTAGTCCCCTGATGGGGAGCAGGACGCTGACACTAAGCACCTCTTCAGTAGCTATCTCACGGTGGCCTGGGGAGGTGCCGCTTACCTGCTTTTCTCCAGAGCACCGCAAGTGCCATCTAGTGGGAGAAACCATCTCTTAACAAATTACAGGTGTCCACTGTGAAAGACAATAGTCCTCAAAAGACCCTTTCCTCCTGGGCTTTCTCAGGAGCACCTTGAGAGCCCTCCCCTACTAACCCAGAAGCAGCAGTCTCTGAGCTGTAGGAAATAATGGCCCCATGAAACGGAATCTGGTGAGCACAACAGCCACAGAAATCCCTGTCATGCTTGGCAGCCCCAACCCGCTCTCACACCTTACCTATAAAATGAGACCCTGAAGCTATGCCCCTGTCCTTTCCATTTCTAATGTTTTGTGATCCCCACTGATCCCCCTTGATCCTCTAGAAAAACTCAGGGATTAAGTCTGACCCAACAAAGGGAGTGAAGAAAATTGCTTTTAAAAATTGGTGACAATTTTAAGATTCAAAGAAAAGTCTTGCTGTCCAGCCTGGCAGTCAGAGTCTGGTAAACTATGAAAGGGGCTTTATCCTTGAATTGATTTCCTCTGGTTCCAATTCAGCATAATCACATAAAAAACCATCCTGTCAGAAACCTCTTTCCAAACTAGCAGGCATGGTAACAATAAACACCAAACAGACCTGCCTGAGCCCCAAGCCCTGGCAGGGGTCTGCCTGATCCTCCGCCTTGCCCGTGGCCTTGGAAGTGGTGCACATCTGCATGAGGCTGCAGAGAATGGGGCTGATAAAAGGCCAGATACCGTATAGTTCTAATGGAGTACGCGAGGGGACACGCATAACCTGGATTGTCCATGTAGCTCCTGGTCTTCCTGTGTCTCTACAGTACTGACTGGTCTAGGGGTCTGCTCAGGGCTTTGAGAATGAATTTGGCAATGGCAAACCTGAAAAGCAGAGTGCATTTGCAGATGTAGCCAAAGAGGGACCCACAAGGTTTCATTCTCTTCCGTTAGTGGTCCCTGACCTAAACAATAATATTTAAGTTGCTCAGATGTGTCCTATTTTCTGCAAATGTCTCCCAACTTGGATGATAATGTTATCATCACAATTCAGTAATTCCCACAAGAGAAATTTGCCAAGGTGCCCTTTCAAATGATGTCTTACACACACACAAAAAAAAACTTCAGAATGTTTCTATGGTGCTCCTGACAATTCCTTCATCTTCCTGTATTTCCTAATGGGTGACTGAGGCAGCAGTGTTCAAGCACTTTCTTGTTGCAGTTACACATCCAAAGAACAACTATTCTTCAAGAACTCCCTGCAGCTCCCTGCTGCCTCTGCTGAACACTCACACAGCAACCTCTGGGAAACAGAGTAACTTCTCCCGGAAATCATCCAATCACAACAGGCCCTCCGAGGGCAAAGCAGCAAACCCCAAAATGGTGAGCAGCCTTCCCAGCACCGCCGACCCCTCTCACCAGCCCATGCCAGCTAACAAGCAGGTAAGCCAAGCCACTCTGGGGAGGCCACTGGGGCTGCCTGCAGGGGTCTCAGGGAAGAAAGCAAATAGTAACTGCCAGATGCTGAGCTGGGGGGGGGGCACAGCCAGCCTGCCCCACCTCCTGCTCACCCCAGCAGCACTGCCTGGCTGGCCCACACGGGAACCACCCTGGTCTCTCCAGCCCAGGCTTCACCAGGGCTTGCCCGTGTGGAGGAGGTAGCCTGTGTGCACCATTGGTGGCATCAGCGAGTCCACCAAACAGAGATGGCTCTTCTTATACCTTTGAGGCCACCATCCTTAGGTCCCTATAAGAGCCCACACCTGGAAAGGACAAGATTCAAAACCTGGTCATTGAAACTACTAACAAGAGGAAAACTGGCATTTGCTTTATAAGATCTTTTATTTTTGTTATTTATTTATTTATTTATTGAAATAGAGTCTCACTTTGTTGCCCTTGGTAGAGTACTATGGCATCGCAGCTAACAGCAACCTCAAACTCTTGGGCTTAAGTGATTCTGCTGCCTCAGCCTCCCAAGTAGCTGGGACTATAGGTGCCCGCCACAACACCCAACTATTTTTTTTGTTATTGCAGTTGTCATTGTTGTTTAGCAGGCCCGGGCCGGGTTCGAACCCACCAGCCTCAATGTTTGTGGCTGGAGCCATAACCACTGAGCTACGGGCACCGCCATGCTATAAGATCTTTTAATTCCCACTTATGTTTATCAGTAAGAGACCAAAGTCAGTGCAAACATCCCTTCTCTTGAGATTTCAGGAAAGAAAGTACGTTTCAAAATGGTGTTATTTATTCTTATCTCTTGTGACCTCTAAAAATACAGGTTTCCAAAGAACAATCTTCCTTTTCTCCTGTTTTGTCATGATATCCTTGGGAAGTGATTTCCTCTTTCTCATTGGAGAATTAACAAGAAATGGAATCTGATGATATGGAAATTGGGAATACTATAAAGTCACCTTTCATGGTCTCTAAGAAAAAGACTCTTTTTGTTTTTTAAAATGCTGGTTTCCTATCAAGTGCCCTGTTAAGTTGTACTGTCTTAGCTTTTCAGCATTCCCATTAATGACACTGCCAGGCATGCCCTGAACACCTTCCCGAGCTTTAAAACAACACTTTGACAAGGAGGATGTCGTAGATTCACTGATTAAAGATCATAATCAAATCTGTGTAACTTACAGTCTAAATACATCTTCACAGCTTTTGTTCTTTGTTCACTATAAAACACCATGCTAAAACTAAGTCTAAAATTTAGTCTTAGAGTTTCCTTTTCACAATTTCTTTAACAACAAATGAGGCCAAATTCAATGCTATCTGTCTAGATATCTTTGCAGCTCAATGTTTTTGCTGGTTGGGTGATGGCTCATTCAAGTTGAAATATACTCAAATATCTGAGTCAGAACACTGTGCCACAGGTTCAGAGGATGATTTTTTGCAGGAATGGGAGTGAAACCTAAGTGTGCAGGTGGAAATACCCACAACCACGTGTGGAGGCCCCCTCACAGTGGGGAGGGAGCAGGAGGTAGGAAGACGGTATTCAGACATGTGGGATGTTTGTGCTCTCGCCCTGAGCTCTAAGTTACTGGGGTTAATCTGCCCTAAACCCATACCATCTAATCAAAGTACACAGATTAGGAGCTTTATGTATTTGTAACTCAGGAAAGTACAGGTTTCAATAATAGACATTTGATTATCAGTGAAGATCTGTGTTCATGTAACAACCTACTTTTGAATTTTGTTAAGAGACAGTCCATAAAGGAGGAATACCTCCACCATTATCCAACTATAGACCATGGGTGAGTCCCTTATATGCATTACCCTCCCATCTACAAAACAAGGCGGCTGTCTTCATGGGTGAGGGTGGTGCGAAATGGGGGATGCATGCTAAGCTCCTCACTGGGTGCCTGGCACACTATATTGGCTTTTATTGACCTTGGGGAGTTCAGAGGTCTTTCCTGTGCAGAGGGACAGAGAGCCTTAATTCATTGCATCCTTATTTCTCATCTTTTTATGTTTTTGGCTGCTGATTTTTGAAGGAATAATGTATCAGGATGAGACTTCAAATTTTGTTTGCTCAGAGCTGCAGAAAGTTTGGAATTAATTACCTCTGTGAAATTACACATTACCTCTACATCCCACCAAGATCTACCAAATACACTTCATCCCTGTATTTGCCAAAGATAATATTTCTGAACTATGATGATGTTTCAAATTAGAAAAATTGCTTTAAAGAAGAAAAATTGCATATGGAATTTTACTTTTTTTCCTTCAGGTACATATATAATTAGAATTCTCATTGGTAGTCTATACAGAATGTCTTAGAAATTTTCATGGTAGAGAATCACCATTACTCTTCCCCTATGTTACATTTTATTATGCTATATTTTAACCATTCTTTAAGGATTTGATTTGGCCCAGTTTTGAATTGTCTGTCTTATGCTCCTATAACCTCTTTCAGCATCAGTAATTTTCTTGCAGTTCCATTTACAAGACAATCCACTATTCTTTAAGATTAAGGATTTTATCTGTTTGACCTCATTTTCATGTTTTTATATTCCGAGATGTAAGTAAAAAAAAAAAAAAAGCGGCTTACCTGTGGCGTAGAGATTTGGTTTCCCTGATGTCTACTGGTATCATCTGTGTCTTGCTGGCATCTGATACTTATCTCTCTTCTCTTTTCGTAGAATGGGTCTTCTAGCCAAAGACGAAGATTTAATCCACAGTATCATAACAGGCTAAATGGGCCTGCCAAGTCCCAGGGCGGTGGAAACGAAGCTGATCCAATGGGGAAAGGCAACGCCCGCCACGAACACAGGAGACAGCCGCACAGCGGCTTCCGTCCCAAAAACAAAGGCGGCACCAAAAATCAAGAGGTCCCCTTGGGGACAAAGACCCCTGAGGCCCCAGCCTATTCTGAAAAGCCCCGAAGAAGGCAGCATGCTCCAGATGCCTCTGAGGCCAGGCCCTTCCGGGGTAACGTGGGGAGGGTCTCACAGTGCAATCTCTGCCCCACAAGAATAGAAGTCTCGACAGACACCACGGTCCTCTCAGTCCCTGCTGTGACGTTGGTGGCCTGAGCTAGGAGAGAAAAGAGCAGTTTTCACTCACTTTGATTCCCTGCCCGAGGTGCTGACCCAATTGGCTGCCAAAAGAGAGTCAATCAGAATATACAAATCCTGTATGGTCGTGTCATCCTCTCGTTAATCATTTTCACTAATTAATCAGCTCTAGCTTGCTTCATAATTTTCATGGCTTTGCTTGATCTGTTGACGCTTTCTCTCATGAAGACTTTGCAGCATTTTAACCAGGCAGTATTTACTCATTTGTTAGGAAAATCAAGATGTGGCTGAAGATCAGAGGCTCAGTTAGCAACCTATGTTGTAGCGGTGATGTCAGTCTATTGATCGTCTTTAGAGAGTTAATGTTGAAAAAAAAAAAAAAAGAATTCTTAATGATCAGACAAACATGATCTGCTGAGGACACGTGCGCTTTTGTAGAATTTAACATCTGGTGTTTTTCTGAAATATATATATATACATATATTGCTTTATTTGAAACAAATTAAAATATGCTGCATTTGATACCTGTCTTGTTTCTTTTTTGATAACCACCTTGTTATTGAACATATAAAACTTTCGAGAAAACTTCAGAGACTAGTGGTTGTGACTCAAAGCTCTGTACTAAACTGTTTCCCTTGGGACACTGCCCTTTCAGAAAACATAATGCCTTTTCAGTTAGGTTACACAGGTAAGATACGTGGATACTCTCCCCAATCATCTTAGACACCACAGGGCAGGTGAAAACCTTGGTTGGAAGTTAACATAGTAAACGTTGGATCCGCCTAGCTTAATAGACAATTTATTGGTTCAGTGAGTAAAAAAATACAACTGGGTCCAACTTGATCAGCTCCTTTCTCTCAATTATCTCACATCTCCCTTCCTCTTTAGGCTGACATTTATTCAGAATGGTGACCAATGGCCTGCTGGCTCCCAAGACACAAGTCTCTTTCCACACACTGTCCAGAAGAGAAAAGATACTTCTACCTAGAGCATGTATCTTTCTCAAAAGTCCAAGCAAAGAATTGGAACCAACCACACTTAACCTTGACTCACTCCCTCATGTTGCTTTTGGGGTTAAGAAAGTGCAAACACATTCCTAAGCACATAACCAATACCCGGTTCACCAAAAAGAAACAAAAAGTGCAAAAGTTAAGACCTGATTACATTTCCCCAGTTTATTGCCTTTTCTATAGACCCTGGGCATGGGAACATTTACTAATTTGCACTCCGAATTGCTTGTGGGCCTCTCCCAAAAGCAGTCATCCAAATAGGAAGAGCAGTGAATGAGATGGACTACCTAGCATAGAGGTAGTCAATCAGAGCCCAGCCCTGCACCCCCCAGCCAGCTCCCTGGAACACCTGGGCTTTGTGGAGAAGGGTCGCTGCCTAGGAAGGGAGATGGATGCTGAGAGGCCCACACTCCAGAGAACCCCGTTCCTTTGTCTTTGACCGCAGGTAGTCCAGCTTGGGCTCTGCTTCCATTGCACTAATGTGTCCTACAGATCTGTTGGCTACTTTCACGTGCTAACGATTATTCTCAGCTGAACATTAACATTTTTCCTGGCAGCCCAGGTTCACTGATTTTTTTCCACAGAGCAGCCTGAGCAACTGAGGCTGCAAGTCACGCAAGCATCTGTTTCTTCTTTTGCCAAGTACAGGAGGATGTTTGTTCTCTCTGTGGAAAGCCTTCTGAGGTCTCTGGGTGTGCCCAGAGATTTAATAGGAATTAGAAATGTTAAGTCACATTCCAGAAGGAAAGAAGAGTTGTTCGTTCAAATAAGAAAGATGAATTTCAGGCCCCACCTGAAGCCCTGACTTTGTATATCACAAGACACAAGAATTTATTTTTATTATTATTATTTTTTTTTTTGAGATAGAGCCTCCCTGGGTAGAGTGCCCTGGCATCACAGCTCACAGCAACCTCCAACTCCTGGGCTTAAGCAATTCTCTTGCCTCAGCCTCCCAAGTAGCTGGAACTACAGGCGCCCACCACAACGCTCAGCTATTTTTTGGTTGTAGTTGCCATTGTTGTTTGGCAGGCCTGGGCTGGATTCGAGCCTGCCAGCTTTGGTGTATGTGGCTGGCGCCTTAGCTGGGTGAACTACGGGTGCTGAGCTGACACAAGGATTTTGACAATTTTTCTGTAGTAAGGTTTTGCCCTCACCACTGAAAAATGTGAGTTTGAATGTGACAGGGAAAAAAAAATGGAGTTGCCAAGGCAGCGCCTGTGGCTCAACAGGTAGGGCGCCAGCCCCATATATCAAAGGTGGCAGGTTCGAACCCAGCCCCAAACTGCAAACCGCAACAACAACAAAATGGAGTTGACCTGTGAAGTCAGAGTTGGACACAACCACGCTCCCTGGGACTTGCTCTCCCATGTTGCCCTTCACACACATTCATTCCTAAGCACATAGCAAATACTTCCAGCTCTCCAAAAGGAAACAAAGAATGCTAAAAAGTGTTAAGACCTGATTACATTTTTTCTTGGATTCCTGCCTTTTTTATAGACCTGACTGAACATGTGAACATTCGCTAATTAGCATTTTTGAAATGGTGACTTTGCTATTTTAGCACCAATGTTGGGCCTTTTAAATATTATATTACATTTCTTCATCTGTTCTGGCAGAACCATTGGTGTGATCCTAGAAAACTGGGTCCTACTCTGCCATTCTTTTAAAATATTTTCAGTTTCTTTAAAAAATTCCAAGGGCTCCAAACACTCAGGGGTCCTCAAACTGCAGCCCGGGGGCCACATGAGGCGGTATGATTGTATTTGTTCCCATTTTGTTTTTTTACTTCAAAATAAGATATGTGCAGTGTGCATAGGAATTGGTCCATAGTTTTTTTTATAAACTATAGTCCGGCCCTCCAACGGTCTGAGGGACAGTGAACTGGCCCCCTGTTTAAAAAGTTTGAGGACCCCTACAAAAATCATTCTGCTTAATGCACCATTGTCAAAAGATTAGACTCTCTTGTAAACATTTTCCTGGTAGAAATGGAAACAGTTTTAATACTCATGAAGATTTAATAACTTTAAAACTCACCTGCACTGTGCCCCATGGATCTTCCACCAAGACTGTGAAATCAGAATCTCCCAATTGGTTCCCAATTACATTCCAAACTTACGTTTCATGTGAGAATCTCTACATACTCCAGCTCTGTCCCGCTAATCCTACCCCAGAGGGGCTTAATGCAGCAAGACATAGAAAGTTAAACACAGTCACTACAAACACAAGTGACTCTCCAGGGGGGGCTATACAATAGTTTGGGGAAAGAAACGCAGCATATCCAATTTAAAGCTCAGTTCACAAGTGGTTCAATTCTGCTGGCCTCAGAGAAAGAGATTCTAATTAAACATTCTTAGAGAAGCAGCATCAAATGAGGTTAGTGGGGAAAGTTACCAGACTACAAGCAGATTTTTGCCAAAATAACAGACTCGGGAATTCTGACTGTCTGAGAGGCCAGTTTTGAAGCTTAGTCTTTATTTAGCCATGAGAAGTAGGGATAGAGGGCCTGCATAGTTCTCCTCCTAGAACAATCCCCCCAGGAAGGTCTGCAACCAGAGAGGGAGATGCCTGAATTCCACACTACCTTTGACAAACAGCTGCCTCCCTCTCCCTGTCTGCACACTGCACCCAGAGCTGCCTATTTGTGAGTGCCCTCGTGTGTCTGGAGATGGTAAAATTTCATTTCTCAGTAGACAGTCCAGTGACGGCATACATGAAATCTGTGATGGTACTTTTGTATCAACTGTACTTGCTTCCGAGGCTGCACCTGAAATTCAGGCATAGGTGGGCTAGGACCCCAAATTGCCCCTGGGTATTAACAATGAAGCAAAAGGTCGAGCTAGTCATTCGTTCTTAAATTTCTTCTTCTTTTTTAATTTCATCTCTTTATTTCATTTTTATTTTATTTATTTTTTATTTTTTTGCAGTTTTTGGCCGGAGCTGGGTTTGAACCCGCCACATCCGGCATATGGGGCCAGCGTCCTAACCCTTTGAGCCACAGGCACCACCCTTGTTCTTAAATTTCTTAAGCAAACTATAAAATAGCAAAAGACAAAAAAAAAAAAGAAAGAAAGAGAAAAAAAAAAAGAAAGAAAGAAAAGGAAAGACAATCCAAGTGGCTAATATGAGATCTGACAATTAAATTCATGAACTCATTCTAGAAAAAGTGCTACAAAGTTCATTGCTGAATACCACTATAGTCACCTTTGACGGTCTCCCCTTAGGAAGCTATGTACCAACACCAGCACTTAGTCTACCCTTCAAAGGAGTTTTGGAACTCTTTTTCTGGAAAGACCATCAGAGCTGTCATGGTCCTATGGCGTCTGAGAATTAAGTCTGAGAACTCACCACCACATGCCTAGGTGATGTCTCACAGGCGGTGTCTGGCTGAATGGCATTCGCCATTGTTGTTGCATGCTTTTGTGTGCTGTACGACAGCTCTGATGGTCATTGCAGAAAAAGCGTTCTCAAATTGTTTGAAAGGTGGCCACAGTACTGGTGTCAGTGCACAGCTTTCCCAGGGGAGCTCTTCAAAAGCTACTCTCGTGATATTCAGCTATGAGGTACGGAGCACTTTTTCTAGGATGAGTTCTCAAACTTCATTGTCAGACCTGGTACATTGTTCCAGCATTTTTCCGAAAATACTGAGTCATCTTAATTGCTCTAATTTTGTGAGAAAAATTATGAAGAGTTGCTAAGTCCCAGTGATTCTCTTGTTACATAGCTAAGAATCTGAAACACCATTTTAATACTATTCTTTACAAGCCATTACAAAGAGGGGTTTTTTTTCATCCTTTTGCTTTTTTCCAGAAAGCCTTTATAAATCCTAAGAAAGTTTCCTGTCTATTCTTAGGTTTGAAGAACCAGGTCCCTTATCCTTGCAGGCAAATCAGTCAAAACCAGTGTTTAATCTCATTCTAGCAGCCCTGCGGGATCAAATCATTTCATCTAAGAAACATGCAAAGTTGCTCTCTTCACACAAGGTTCCTACAAACTTTTTATGACTGATTTTTAGAAGACCCTTCATCTGTGATCTCTGCTTTTTCTTAAAGCTCAGTGGAGGGCCTGTAGCTACCACTAAATTCCAGTTTCATTGAAGAAATTGTCACAACGGCTACAAAACAATCAATTCTGAAGCAAACTTACTCCTCTGAGAACATATGTAGATTTCTAGCCGAAAAAAAAAAAAAAAAAGTCAGGACCATGACTGCAGTAATAACCAAATAAAGAGCGTCTACAGAAAATAACTATAAAAAAAGAGTTCCTTGTCAAAACCAAAAAATTATCCTCTTTTAACCCCAGATGCTTAAATCTGAATTAGATTGAACTATTCCTGGTCTTTTCAGAGAACACACAAATTCTGTAAATAACCACCATTGTGCAATGAGCCAGCCAATAATGTCATTACCTTCTGCCAACGTCTGACACGCAGTAGGTGCTTCATAAATACGATTAAAAGGAGGAGAGAGAAGATATGAATGAGTGATCAATTCTAATACCTCCAGAACATTCTGGATTCTAAATGGCTTGTGCAAAATAATCCAGTGAAACAATTCTAGAGAAGATGGAAATAGGGAAGAGAGCACCTGAAGTATGACCCTCGGGCTGCCTGCCTAGACTCAGGACCAGGCCCCTCCACCTACTGGCTGTGTAGACTTGGGCACATTTCTAAACATCTTATTACCTGGCTTTCTCCATGGAAAAACGGGGCAGGTAACCATACCTACCTTGCAATAGGGTTGTTATAAGAATTGAGTAAGTTAGTTCTTGCAAAGCATTTGGAATAATGTCCAGCATTTTTATATGGGTTTCAGGCAGGAGAAAGTAACCACAGAATAATTTAATGGGAAGATTTAAAAATGTATGTGGGGAAGATAGAGCCATAGAAATAATGATGGCTCGGTGCTTGTAGCTCAAGCAGCTAAGGCGCCAGTCACATACATCAGAGCTGGCAGGTTTGAATCCAGCCCGGGCCTGCCAAACAACAATGACAAGTACAACCAAAAAATAGCTGGGCATTGTGGCAGATGCCTTTAGTCCCAGCTACTTGGGAAGCTGAGGCAAGAGAATCGCTTAAGCCCAGGAGTTGGAGGCTGCTATGAGCTGTGATGCAACACACTCTACCCAGGGCAACAGCTTGAGGTTCTGTGAAAAGGAAGGAAGGAAGGAAGGAAGGAAGGAAGGAAGGAAGGAAGGAAGGAAGGAAGGGAGGAAGGGAGGGTAACAGGGGATTCACTACCAAGGGGTAAGAACTCTATAAAGAACTCAGAACAGCAAAAGTAGAAAAAAAAATCTGAGCATAGTGGTAGGCACCTGTAGTCCCAGCTATTCAGGAAGCTGAGGCAGGAGGATCATTTGAACCCAGGAGGATCATTTGAACCCAGGAGTTTGAGGTTGCAGTGAGCTAGGCTGAAGCCATGGCACTTCAGCCTGGGCAAGAGAGCAAGACTCCGTCACAAAACAAAACAAAACAAAACAAAACAAACGAAATAAGAGCCTCCCTCACCCTCGAGGCTGAGATTCAGATCTCCCTCATTGGGGAGGGTATTGCTGGGGCCCCCTGACAGCAAAACAGCTCACCTAGGAACACTGGGGAGTTCCCATCAGAGGTGCCACCCACCTTGCCAGGAGTGTACCTGCCCAAGTGTCACTGCACTCATTGGGATTCCAGGAAGCACCCACAGCAGTGTTGTTGAATGATCTGCAGACCCACTGCACAGGAAGCTGCATGGGGCAGTGCTTGCTGAAGGTGAAGGCCACTGGGAGTCCTGCACCCAAAGCAAGCACTGCAGGAGCAGGAACACAGGGACACACCAACCCAGGAAACAAAGGCTCTTGCTCCTGTGGCATCCCTCCAGCAACAAAGCTTAACATCATGCCGGCTGACAAAAGAGAGGTGTTCACAGGGTCCACCTCCGATATTACAAGCAGGGCGACAAAGAGCCGATCTGGAAGTGAGAGGCAACATGCTGACCGTGGGGATGCTGCAGAAAGATGCGAGGATGTGGTCACTGTACTAACTATCCACGCAGCGTGTGGAAGACTCCAGGTCCTACCCAGCTCGGCTCTGGGAAGGGAAGAAGGCCTTGCCCAGTGCTTACGGGCCTGGACTCAGGCGTAAGACGGCAGAGATGTGAATCCTGACTTTGCCTCATGCTGGCAGTTAGGCAGCTCACCTAACTCCTCTGTGCTTCAGGCTCCCATCAGTAAAAGGGGCTGACAATACCATGTACACCCACAGTGTCATCCATTATCCTACATCCATCGTAGGAGGAGGATATACGCAAAGTACTTGGATGAATACATCTGAGTTTTTATTAGGTAGTTGCCTGGTCAGAACAGCAAATAAAAATGTTTCGAATAGTAGGGCAAACCCAGATCTGAGCCCCCCTCCCTTCGGGATCATCCTCCCACCGGGTTCCTGAAGCTCCACTCCTGCCACGGCCCCCACTCCAAAGTTCTGCTCATCCACAGCCCCCAATCAGGACAGAGATTATTTGCTCAAGTTAAGTCATCCAACTAGAGCAAGGATTCTCAACTAGGGACAATTGATACACCTCTCCCCTCCCCAGGAGACTTTAGGAAGAGTCTGGGGATATTTTACACAACTGGGCCAGGGGATGCTGGCCAGAAATGCAGCCAAATACAGTATAATGTACAACATAATCCCGACAATAAAGAGTTATCTGGTCCAAAATGTCAATAACACCACTGTGAGGAATCCTGACCTAGAGGATATGTGGGGTTTGGTGAAAGGGAACAGAGGCAGCATGGATGAGTTAGGACATGTTGCCCTGATTCCTCCAGCAATGCTGAGTTCTTGACTGGTTCAGCAACTCCAGGCTGACCTATAGCTGGGGTGGAAATGTACAATTTCTGATGTCCTTGTACCACAAGTCTCATCTACAAGGAAACTGAGTTCCCAGGTCTTCCCCACCAAGAAATTAGAGGATGAATTCTTAAAAGAGTTGCTATTGAAGCAGAAATATGAAAAATTTTAAGAAATCTTGGCAGGAGGTAGAAATATTTGTCTTTTCCCCAACTTTAGCAAATATACTTTTTCCTTCCCCGACTGGCTCTCTGTTTAAGACAAGTTTCTCTTCTCATCCTCAGGCCTCCCCCACTCGTCCCTGTAGCTCAGCAGAATTTGACTAAGGTAATGAGCGTTCCAAGGTGAAAGAAGCAAAGGAAAAGTATGAGAAGCAATATTATGAAATGAAAAGCTGTTAAATAAACAAGTAGGACAAAATACTGACTGGCAGTTACTATAAAATTCTATTTATCTTAGCCACAGCCTACATCAGAAACCATTTAGCTGGCAAATGTGAAATGTGTATGGTCTGTCTGAGGCAATGCATGTGACCAGAGAAAAATTAGCTTTTCTGTAACAATGTAAACCACGCCTGTCTTGTGAGGTTGACAGGACTGTACGTGAAAATGGCCACTTTGAGACTGCACCACCAACCAAATTCTCCAAAGTATGAAATTCTGGAAACAGCTGGAAACCAATTTTTTTTTTTTTTTCCTATTAGCTCTTCATGTTTCTTTTTTTGGTTCTCCTCCATGCTTGAAACCCTAACTGCAACCCTCAACAAGGAATCACTCAGCCACTGTTTACTGACTGAGGAGTCAGCAACTTGTTGGCAGTCTTCAAGGGAGTTTCAGCATTAGGGAAAATGAAAGTTTCCCCTAATTCAAAGGTTCCTGGTTAATTTATGAATGTACACGTGTAAATCTTTTGAAAATACTTTTCATTTGCTATAATAGAAGCTCTTTTCCTTTATTAAGTTTGTATTTTCTACTTCGTATCTAAGCAACATCTTACCAAATGTAGATTAAAGCTATTAAAAGTGACTGCAGGTATGAGGCAATCCGTTATAAGGCAATCTCGTATTCTTGTCAATATTAGCATTCTTTCCTTTACAGACAATTTATCACTACAGGCCTTTGTGCACATTCAAGATGCTATATAAACCAAACTTTTTCTATGAATAATTTCTCAGGTAAAGCCAATACACTCCTATGTTAATTCCTTCTTTAAAAATCCATGAGTACCTGGATGATAATTATTCTGTATTTGACACATTGCCACACACAAAGAAAAATTTTCCTTAAGGCTACAGTGTTTTACTACAAAAATAGAATAAAAACTTTGAAAACAAAACTATCCTAAAACATATACCACTTAAAAAGTAATATAAAAACTTGAAAATTAGTAATGTAAAAAGAAATGTGAAAACCTGAAAAAATAGTGGCAGTTAATGTGTTAAACGTGGACAGGAAAACAAGTCAACCATTTTTTCAACAGTTAGCTGTAGCTAAGGAAAGAACAAGATTCAATCTGTGAATGAAAAAGAAATTGCAGGCCGGTCATGGCGGCTCACACCTGTAATCCTAGCACCCTGGGAGGCCAAGGCAGGTGAATTACCTGAGCTCAGGAGTTCCAGACCAGCCTGAGCAAGAGCAAGACCCTATCTCTAAAAATAGCCAGGCACTGGGGCAGGCGCTTGTAGTCCCAGCTACTTGGGAGGCTGAGGCAAGAGGATCTCTTGAGCCCAAGAGTTTGATGTTGTTGTGAGGTATAATGCCCTAGCACTCTACCATGGGCGACAAAGTGAAGCTGTCTCAAAAAAAAAAAAAAAAAAAAGGAAAAGAAATTGCATCAGCCAAGGAGATGCAACGAGGCAGGAGGGGAGAGGCCAGACTGCTGCTTTCCTCTCTCCACAGTCAGGAAGTATTAGCCATGAATTTCTCAAGGCTCTGGTGAGGCACGTCTCTGAAGGACTTTAAACAACGTGACAAGTTACATAACATTATGGTCATTACTAGCTGCAGTTGTGGTCATTAGCGATACTGTCCTGAGAACTTTGGCAAGTACATCCTTTGTTCTCCTGTATAAACAGGAGCATAAACTCTGAAAGGTCAGAAACCAGTTTCTGCACCTGTGAAGACCACCACCAGATAAATTTTCTAAAATCATTTGGGGTAGGGGATTGCCCTTAACTGTTCAGAAACTTATGAGAGGCCTACTGTGTACCAGGCACAACTGGTACAGAAGCAACAGAGCCCTTGTCTAGTATGAGCAGACATATAATCCAGTATCTTAATACTTCTCAGAAACTTCAAATAGTAAGCAAATTCATAGAATTCTATGATACTTACTTTCTCCCTCTAGCTATTCTTTTAGTCAGAGTGATGCTGTGTCTTTCTGCAGAAATCACAGTACGGGTCTAAAGCATATGTGTGTGAGAGAGAGAGAGATCACTATCACATACTGTTCACAACTTGAACCTCATTTGCTTGGTCTTTACAATTTGGGAAAGACTACCTTCATCATATATTGTTCTGAAACTAAAAAGCAAGGAAATAACATGTATGAAAATAATTAAAAAATTGTAACACAAGCCAATATAAACCAAGAAACCCTTCAGTAGGTCTGCATGCCAGCTGTAGGCTCTCTCCCTACCGTAACAAACGAGTTTTAATCAGGGCAAACCAGTTGTCAACACAGGTTACTTGAAAGAGCACCATCAATGACATTTGTTAAATATCCTACTTACCATGGGCGGCGTCTATCACTCAAGGAGTAGGGCACCGGCCCCATATACCGGGAGTGGTGGGTTCAAGCCTGGCCCCAGCCAAAAGTGAAAAAATATATATATATTTATCCAACTTATCATTAAGAATTTCTTGCTGAGTGTGGTGGTTCACGCCTAGAATCCTAGCACTCTGGGAGGCCAAGGTGGGTGGATTGTCTGAGCTCACAAGTTGGAGACCAGCCTGAGCCAGAACCAGACCTCATCTCTAAAAAATAGCCAGGCGTCATGGCAGCCACCTGTAGTCCCAGCTACTCAGGAGGTTGAGGCAAGAAAATTGCTTGAGCCCAAGAGTCTGAGGTTGCTGTGAGCTATGATGCCACGGCACACTACCCAGGGTGACAAAGTGAGACTCTATGTCAAAGAAAAAAAAAAGAACTTCTGTGTGTCTCCTGACCCAACTGCATATGCCTTCTTCTCCATTCACTGTTTATACAGCTTTCCTTTTTTTTTTTCCTTATTTGACCAGGAAGAGTAACGGGTTATGATGAGTTACTAACTCTTTTATGTTTGCAAAGTCTGGCATTAAGAAAAATATTTTTTTCATGTAAAATTAAGTTAGTGCCCAGGGAACCACACCCAAATCATGTTCATGTTGATTCAGCATTCTGAACTTGACTTTGACATGTGACACCCACAGGGATCAGTTGTCACACGCCCCCTCAGCTGCACTCACTAGTTACCCAGCGTCTCTCCTCTTATAAAGATACATATGATAAATAGATTTCTCTTAAACTATCTGCTGCAAAGAAATGGAGGATGTTGAGTGAATCACCTATGATTGATCTTCCGTGTGTTTTCTTTCTAGATAAATGCTTCTTACATACAAAAGTACACATTATACAAGATGTCCACAAAGTTCGTGTGCAATTTAAAATAGATAACTAGTTGATTGCTGGTATTCTTTTTTTTTTTCCACCACTGCATTTTTATTACCTCCATGTTTTGAAGCAATTAATGACCAGCATAGTGCTCTGAGGGTATTTTTTACAATAAATAAAAGCATTTAAGAAAAAGGCACATGTTCCTTGACTGGATAAGATATCTGCAAAGCCCCTGCTTGAGACCTGTCTCCTTCCCTTTTAAGGGGCAGCCCCTATAGTGACCCATACTAGTATCCTAGAAACATTCAGCAAAGCAACCCTAATCTCCCTGATCCCCTCTCCCCACTTCCCCAGCAGCTGGGATGAAGGCAACATATTCCTCATGGGTCATTTGATCTTGAGGTCCTTCAAGGCTGACTCCAAGCTCTTCACATCCCAGATGCTCATGCCGCCATCCATGCCAGTGGTGCAGAATTGCGAGCACTTGGCCTTGCCCCCACTGAGCACCAAGATCTGGCTGACACTGTTCTTGTGCAGTGAGTCCAAGCCAGTGCCCGAGGATGCACCACCCTCCGAGCTTGCCTTCTTGTCTAGGTTCTGGAAGCGTTCATGGGCAGTCAAGCCCCTCTGAGAGCTCTGCTTGGGCACGTCCAGCCGCCCACCAAAGCTCAGCCTCCCTGCTGTGCCATGGTAGGCAAAGAGCACTGGGAAGCAGTCGTGGCCCGCTGCCACCAGGCTGTTTTCTGTGATGAAGGTCAGTGCCAGCAGCGGCAGCGTTTCAGAGGTCAGGGTTGCAACAGCCATCTTCTTGTCGGCATCAGCCAGGCACCCAGTGCTGTCATGACTGACCCAGGCCACAGGGCTCCTGCTGGCTGAGAAGCAGACGCCATGCACTCAGCCACAGCTACTGCTGGATTCAAACACCAGCTCTCCAAAGGGCATCTTGGAGCCCCATAGTGTGGGTGCCGGCCTCTCCTCCACCTCCTTGATGTAAGCTGAGAAGATCCGGCACTTGAAGTCACAGGAGCCTGCAGCCAGGAGCATGTTGTTGGGGTGCCAGTCTAGGCTTAGAACAGTGGAGCAGATGGGCTTCTTGATGTGCTTACACACCCACCAGTCATTCTCCTGCTGAAAATAAGATGGAGATGACACGGGAGCCACTGCCCACAGCAAATGTGTTCTCATTCGGGTCCCAGAACACACAGCGGGTAGCCCTGTTAATCTGCCGGATGACCAGGGTAGGCTTCCATGTGTGGCCCTTCAGTGTCCACACGTAGGCATTGCGGTCTGTGCCGCAGGTCGCGATGCGGTTACTCTCAGGAGCCCAGTCAATGCCTGTCACCTGCCCACTGTGCTCCTTGAGCTCATGCACCTTGGTCCACTTGACCCCACTCTTCTCATAGATGTGCACCTCATGGTTGCTTGGGCAGATGGCAGTTTGGGTGCGGTCCTTGTTCCAGGCATGGCAGCTGATAGGCTCCACTAGGAAGCTGTGGTAGGCCATGGCCACTTGGCTCCTGTGGGATCTTCTGCCGCGGACTCTGGGCAGTCAACGCGACTAACCAGCTCTGTGCTTGGCGAAGCCATTTGCTAGTATTCTTACATGAATCAGCAACCACAATGTCCTAGATCAATGGTACTAATAATATCTAAATTGGTAGTTTTAAAAATTAACTATGGTCTTTGATTTTCAGGTTTGGATTCTTTATAACAGCATTTTTCAAGGATGACTATCTTATATATTCCACAGGAGAATGTCATCACGAATCTTCAATTTATCACTTTTTTTACCCCAATAAAACACCTATTTAAAAAGCTGCTAGAATGGGCAGCACCTATGGTTCAATGGAGTAGGGCGCCAGCCCCATATGTCAGAGGTGGTGGGTTCAAACCCAGCCCCAGCCAAAAACTGCAAAAAAAAAAAAAAAAAAGTTGCTAGTAGATGGCTAGGTATCCAAAATTGGTTTAATTATTTCATATTTCATACATTATCTGGACAAGAAAGTAATTCTGCTAGCACCAACAGCTAGCCCATATAAACTAATAAGCTTTCAAACTACTAAAGGACTCCATAGCTTAAATAAATATGGCCACAGAAAATGTCACTTTTTATGGAAAAGTTTTACTTTATTTTTTTAAAAGTTTTGAGTATATTTACTTTACTCTATCAAAGCAATGCAAGTACAATGATAAGCATCTGAGTAAAAAGTACCCTGCCATATGAACTTACTTTTTAAAATGCGAGGGCATCCTGCTCACTGAAAGTAGAAACGTGTGATCCAATTATAAAACATAACACTTGAGAATAAACACGCACAACTGAATAGTCATGAAAAAATAGAGAATAAAAATATTCTGTTTAAAAATACTAAATTCAAATTATATGGAAATCTTAAGCATAAAAAAATCATATGTATTTTATAATCAGAAGGACTCATCAATGGTCATTTCTGAAAAACAAATACTAACTTTAGTTAAAAAGTTTAACTTTTCTTCAAAGTACTTTTAAAACATCATATTCAAATTGAATAAGATATTTTAACAATTCATTCCAAAAGCATGTTAGATTGTTCTTATCCCGAGAAATCTTGTGGTGTTCATAAATAAATCTGCTAACAGAAAAGAGCAAGAAAAGCCCAATCTAGGAAAGAAAATAGTTCTATTAAGTGAGAGTCCACGTGTGATCTTAACACAATACCTTTTCTTCCTTCCCATCATTTCTTCTCATGCAGTCTTTCCAGGGTAACTTGCAGGCAGCTCCCCCGGATGTACATTTTCTCTCTCTTGGCTATGATGTAGCTGAAGGAAGCACTAATTTGCCCTTTCCAATTCACCGGGCAGGAAGATCTAAGCCCAAATCAGCCCTGTCCCCAGGCTGCACTAAGGAATATTTATTTCAGCAACAAAGTAGAGTGGACTTCTCTAGTGATTATTTTGTTGTACTGTTTTGTCGCCTTAGTGCGAATTAACCATTAAAAAAACAAAAACCAGAAATGCAAACTCAGTGGACAAATAATCATTTAAAAGTTGGGAAAGTGAGAAATAAATAGAGCCCCAACCACTTAAAGTCTCCCTGCTTTCTGTTTATACTTAGAAGCCTACAAACAGGCTTTCCCCTCCACTGCATCAAGAAACAGAGTCGCCCATTTGTAACAAACGGGTTGAAAGCTCTGGAAGATGGACAGGAGTTTCAAGTCCACCAGCTTATCCATTAGCCTCCTCATTCCCGTCCTCAGTCCGCACATCGCCAACACTGGAAGCTGCAGGTGCAGGCGGCTCGGGGCCGCAGGCCTGCCTGCTCACAGTGGAGGCTGTTGGGGAGGCTGCAGCAGCACACAGTGGAGTCCTCTTCAACTTTATCACGCGATGCGGCGTCAGCTTCTTGTCGGAGAGCTGCACCTTTGCTGGGGACAGGTATGTTCCTCCATTCTCAGTGCTCCTGGCCCCATCAGGAGCCTGAGAACACCCAGGTACCCCCATCCCCACAGGAGCAGTGGCCTTTGGGAGTGCAGAGAGCTGAGTTGCCTTCCTGCAGAGGCCACCTTGAAACCGATTTGTCACTGGCAGAGCCGCACTGGGTGGAGACACTCTGACTGAGGCTGAGTTCTTGACTTTAATTTGGGTACTTGTGGAAGGGCCCAAAAATCTGACTGGCTTAGGACCAGTCTTACAGTTCACACCTCCTTCTTCCTCTTCATTGAATACCAGTCGCCTAGAAATACAAAAGCATGTCATTCTTCAGAACTTACAGGTTTAGTAAGTAATGAAAATATCTCCAAAGTCTACCTGCAGGGCTAACGAAAAGACTTTATCAAGAATTAGAGTCAAGAGGTTTGCGAGTACCTGCCTCATCTGTCATCTCCCACCAAGGTCAACAGGCAAATTAGCAAGGTGACAAATGATTGTTTCACCTTGAGAACTGTGCAAAATAATATTAATACCATTAAGTTAAAATGTGGGCTGTTACACGATAACTATATGATGTATAAATCCTGTTCCCCCAAATCCCAGTGTCACCCAGAAGATAATCAGCAACATCCCAAACGGATCTTCCCAGAACTGGAGTTACAAGAGGTATACTGGGGAACAAAAGGATTTCCCAGTCAAATCCATGTGAGAAATATGGCTGCACATTTTTTTCTCCTCTTGGTGTCTTAAAATCTGTATTATATTAAAAGTTATGAGAAGGCCTATACTAAAGACATCTCTTTAACTTTGTTAAATATGTATTTCCTGATGATTCTGTTATGAAACCTTTGACAGTCAAGTTTGCATTCTTTGGAACACATCTTAGTGACAGCTAGAATAGTCAAAGCCATGCTGCGGTTGGATGAGTTTTAAATTTGAGAAGTATTGGAAACTTCAAAGATCCCTAACCTGAGTTTACTACTCACTATAAAAAGCATAAAGGGGGGACATTTTTAAAAGTGACCTTAAAGGGAGAGAAGACTCCACTTCAGAATTGCAGGCCTTGCCAAGAATCATCCCTTCCAGGGCACAGGGAGGTAATGGGAGCCTTTGGGACCACAGGAGGACGACGAAAGCAGTGGAGAAGGAGCAAGTGTTTGCAATCAGTGTGAGGCCACCAGCCCTGGTGGCTGCAAGCAGCAGCGGTGAGAGTGGGCAGACAGGGAAGGCCTTCCCTGCAGGATTTTTTTGGACTTGGGCATTGGGTTGAGTCACCTTGGGACACCTTGGGCGAGCGAGCAAGTGACACTAAACAGAGCCCAGGGATAGCACTGAGTTGCTGGGGCAGAGTGGAGGTTTCACTGTTCGGCTGCAGGCCATGCACAGCCATTGTGGGAAAGCTGCCTTGCAGGCTTGGCCCTCAGGGTCCTAGAGCTAGGCTGGTTCTGGGAGACCTGGAGCCAGAGAGCAAATGACTTTGAATAACACCCAGAGGCCAGGACTGAGGCACTGGGACAGAACAAAGGTTTCATTGTTCCACTGCAGGCAGCAAGCAGCCATTGTGGGAAAGTTGCCTTGCAGGCTCGACCCTCAGAGTCCTAGAGCAAGGCCGATCCGACGTGCCTGACAAGTGGGCAGCCACTTCCAGAGAGACCTGAGCAACACACCCTTTCCTGGGATAGCCACTGCTTAGCCAAGGGACATGGTCTGGAAAGATTGAGGTGTGTTTATTGAGTTGAGGAGAGATCCAGGCTCCCAACCCTGTGGGGTTTGAGAGCAAAGAAGTCAACAGAGGCTTCCAGTCTCCATCTCATACAGCTGTATTGTGATTAGCATCTCATATCCCAGAAGATCACCTGTTGTCCAGGCAATATTCATCAAGATAGATATACATAGTTTTCGTTGTTGTTGTTGCTGCTGTTAAAGTTCTTATTGTTAGTTTGTCTGTTGGTTTGTTTTTTCTTTTGAAAAATTTTTTTTCTTTTTTTCTTTTTCAAATTTTTCCCCTAAGATTTTTCTTTTTCATTTTTTCTTCATGCTTTTCATGGAAATACATTTTTTCATTATTGCCTTCTTTAATAATAAGAACTTCACTTTTGCTAGGTTTTCTGCCCCTGATATTTTTTTTTCACCCGATTTTATCTCTTAAGGTTTTTGTTTGGTTGGTTTGATTTGATTTAGAGTATTTTTGTTTTTCTTCTCTATTTGGTGGAGGTGGGGTCCTGTGTCTGCTTAGGCTGGCAAAGAGCTGTAGATGTCAAGGGACCCACCTAACCCAGCCTCAAATTCAACCTCCCCAGAGGCTGACAGATCCTCTAAATAGAAATGAAACAAAAATACAAGGGACTTAAATGTGACACTAAAACAACTGTGATTGACAGACATATATAGAACACTCCATTCCAATGCTAAAGAATATATATTCTCCTCATCAGCCCATGGAACATTTTTCATAATAGATCACATCCTAGGACATAAAACAAACCTCAGCAGAATCCAAAGAATTGAATTTTACCTTATATCTTCTCAGATCACAAGGCAATAAAGGTGGAACTCAACTCCAACAAAAATGTTCAACTTCATGCAAAGGCACAGAAATTACACAACCTTAGGCTGAATGATAGTTGGGTTCAGGAAGAGATAAAAGAGGAAATCATTAACTTCCTTGAGCATAACAACAATGAAGACACAAGCTACCAAAACCTGTGGGATGTTGCAAAAGAAGTCCTGAGAGGAAAATTTATTGCTTTAGATGCCTATATCCAAAAAACAGAAAGAGAGCACATCAACAAACTCACAAACCATCTAATAGAATTGGAAAAAGAAGAACAATCTAAGCTTAAACCCAGCAGAAGAAAAAAAATCCAAAATTAAATCAGAGATTAATGAAATTGAAAACTGAAGAATCATTCAGAAAATTAACAAAACAAAGAATTAGTTTTTTAAAAAAATAAATTAAATAGATAAACCTTTGATCAAACTAACCAGAAACAGAAAAGTAAAATCTTTAGTATCCTCAATCAGAAATGATAAAGGGGAAATAACAACAGATGCCACAGAGATACAAGAGATTATCTCTGAATACTACCAGAAACTCTATGCCCAGAAATTTGACAATGTGAAGGAAATGAATCAATACTTGGAATCACACCCTCTCCCTAGACTTAGCTAGGAAAAACTAGATCTCCTGAACAGACCAATTTCAAGCACTAAGATAAAAAAAACAATAAAAAAAATCTTCCAACAGGTGGTACCTGTAGCTCAAGTGGCTAAAGCATCAGCTACATACACCAGAGCTGGTGGGTTCAAATCCAGCCAGGGCCTGCCAAACAATGACAATTACAACCAAAAAATAGCCAGGTGTGTGGTGGGCACTTGTAGTCTCAGCTACTTGGGAGGCTTAAGCCCAGGAGTTTGAGGTTCCTGTGATCTATGATGCCACAGCACTCTAACCAGGGCAATAGCTTGAGGCTCTGTCTAAAAAAAAAGAAAAAAAAAATCCCAACAAAAAAATGCCCTGGACAGGATGGCTTAACACCAGAATTCTATCAAACCATCAAAGAAGAGCTTATTCCCATACTGCAGAAATTATTACAAAAAATTAAGGAGGAAGGAATCTTCCCCAACATGTTCTACAAAGCAAACATCACCCTGATACCAAAACAAGGAAAAGATCCAACCAAAAAGAAGAACTTCAGACCAATTTCACTAATGATTACACATGCAAAAATTCTCAATAAAATCCTAGCCAATAGACTACAGCTTCTCATCAGAAATGCATACATAATGATGCAGTAGGTTTCATCCCAGGGATACAAGGCTGGTTTTAAATACCCAAGTCCATGAATGTTATTCACCATACCAACAGAAGCAAAAACAAAGACCATATGATCCTCTCAATAGATATAGAGAAAGCATTTGATAAAATCCAGCATCATTTTCTAATTAGAACGCTGAAGAATATAGGCATAGGTGTCACGTTTCTTAAACTCATCAAAGCCATCTTGACAAACCCACAACTAATATTTTACTGAATGGAATAAAACTGAAAGCTTTTCCACTTAGAATTGGAAACAGACAAGGTTGTCTTCTATCGCCACTACTATTCAACATAGTACTGGAAGTTCTAGCCAATCAGGTAAGAGAAGGAAATAAAGGGCATCAAGATTCCCATCTTGAGGTCAAACTCTTTCTCTTTGCTGATGATATGATCTTATACTTACAGAACCCCCAAAACTCAGCCATAAGACTCCTGGAAGTGATCAAAAATGACAGTAATGTCTCAGGATATAAAATCAATGTCCACAAGTCAGTAGCCTTTGTATACACCAGTAACAGCCAAGATGAGAAACTAATTAAGGACACAATCCCTTTCACAGTAGCTTCAAAGAAAATGAAATGTCTAGGAATATACCTAACAAAAGAGGTGAAGGACCTCTATAAAGGAAATTATGAAACCCTAAGAAAAGAAATAGCAGAGGATATTAACAAATGGAAGAATATACCATGCAAATTGCTGGGAACAATCAACATTGTTAAAATGCCTATACTTCCCAAAGCAATCTACAGATTCAATGCCATCCCTATTAAAATACCAACATTGTACTTTCAAGACTTGGAAAAAATAGTTCTTTGTTTTGTATGGAACCAGAAAAAAACCCATATAGCTAAGGCAATTCTTAGTAATAAAAGCACAGTCAGGGGCATCAGCCTACCAAATCTTAGCCTGTACCACAACTATAAGGCCATAGTGGTCAAAACAGCATGGTACTGGCACAAAAACAAACAGACATCTGGAACCGAATAGAAAACCAGGAGATGAAACTAACATGTTACAGCCACCTAATCTTTGATAAATCAAACAAGAACATACACTGGGGGAAAGAATCCCTATTCAATAAATGATGCTGGGAGAACTGAATATCCACATGTAAAAGAATGAAACTGGGCCGGGCGCGGTGGCTCACGCCGGTAATCCCAACACTGTGGGAGGCTGAGAAGGGAGAATTGCTTGAGCTCAGGAGTTGGAGACCCACCTGAGCGACAACGAGACCTCGACTCATGAAAAAATGGGAAAACCCAGCCGGGGCGCGGCGCCTGTAATCCCAGCGGCTTCTGGAAGCTGAGGCAGCTGCCCGAGCCTGAGTCTGAGGTTGTGGTGAGCGACCACGCCCAGTGTACTCTGTTCAGGGGCATAGGGTGGGACCCTGTCTCAACAGAAAAAAAAAAAAAAAAAAAAAAAGAATGAAACTGGACCCACACCTTTCTCCACTCACTGAAATTGATTCAAGATGAATAAAAGTGCTCAATTTAAGGCATGAAATGGTAAAAATCCTTAAAGAAAGCATGAGAAAAACACTTAAAGATACCAGCCTGGGGAAGACTTTATGAAGAAGACTGCCATGATAATTGCAACAACAACAAAAATAAACAAATGGGACTTAATTAAACTGAAAAGCTTCTGTATAGCTAAGGAGACAACAACCAAAGCAAAGAGACAACCTACACACTGGGAAAGGATATTTGCATATTTTGAATCAGACAAAAGCTTGATAACTAGGATCCCATAGAGAACTCAAATTAAGCAACATAAAAAGAGCCAACAATCCCTTATATCAATGGGCAAGAGAGATGAACAGAACCTTCTCTAAAGAAGACAGAGGAATGGCTAACAAACATATGAAAAAATGCTCATCATCCCTAATTATTAGAAAAATGCAAATCAAAATCACCCTGAGATATCATCTAACCCCAGTGAGAATGGCCCACATCACAAAATCTCAAAACTGCAGATGCTGGTGTGGATGTGGAGAGAAAGGAACACTTTTACACTGCTGGTGGGACTGCAAACTAACACGACCTTTTTGGAAGGAAGTATGGAAAACCTTCAAAGAACTCAAGCTAGACCTCCCATTTGATCCTGCAATCCCATTACTGGGCATCTACCCAAAACAAAAAAACCTTTTATTATAAAGACACTTGCCCTAGACTGTTTATCACAGCTCAATTTATAATCGCCAAAAGGTGGAAACAGCCTAAATGCCCACCAACCCAGGAATGAATTAACAAGCTGTGGTATATATATACCATGGAATACTATTCAGGCATCAAAAAAGATGGAGACTTTACATCTTTTGTATTAACCTGGATGGAAGTGGAACACATTATTCTTAGTAAAGCATCACAAGAATGGAGAAGAAAGAATACTATGTACTCAATTCTTATATGAGGACAATTAATGACCTAGTACACAGTGGGGGATGGGGGAAGGGGAGAGTAGAGGGAAGGTGGGAGGGGGTGGGGGGGGTCACAATGTGTGACACATTTTTGGGGGGCAGGACACAATTATAAGAGGGACTTTACCTAACAAACGCAATCAATGTAACCTAGTTCTTTGTACCCTCAATGAATCTCCAATAATATAAAAAAAAAAAAAAAAGACCTTAAAACGTCAAAACATTGTCTGCTCTTTCCACTGCTTTGACCAGCTTCACTTCCTGAGGTCCATCCCCTCGAAAATCAAGGGTGACAGTGATCCCCCAAGTTAATTCCCTCAAAAGGAATTGTTAGAAGTAATTATAACATAGTGAACCCACATTCTTAGAAATGGGATCATAGGCTGGGCACAGTTGCTCATGTCTCTAATCCTAGCACTCTCAGAGGCCAAGGCAGGTGGATTGCTTGAGCTCAGGAATTCGAGACCAGCCTGAGCAAGAGTAAGACCCAGTCTCTACTAAAAATAGAAAAAACTAGTGACATATGCCATAGTACCAGTTACTCAAGAGGCTCAGGCAAGAGGATCTCTTGAGACTAAGAGTTTGAGGTTGCTATGAGCTATGATGCTGCCAGGGCACTCTATCCAAGGTGATGGAGTGAGACTCTGTCTCAAAAAAAAAAAAAAATAATAAAGAAATAAAAAGATAAAGAAATGTGATCAGAATGGCATCATTATTTGAAAATTTCCATATGCAGCAAAAAACGCAAATATGCTATGTTCAACCCCAAAACGCTAATGAATATTTTCTCCGGTGAGTCAGATGGCTCTTCTGGACCTCACAAGTGCTTCTCAGCCATCAACATCATTATCCTGTCCATATATCAAAAATAATGCTTCCTAAAATCCCCAAGGAACTAACATGGAGGAGAGTCTCCACAAGCCATCCGCCTGTTCTGTGTATACATCTTCTACTAGAATTTACACTGAAGAGTCTCAACATTGGCACTATTACCATGTTGGGTCACATGATTCTGCGTTGTGGGGGCTGCCCTGTGTGTTCCAAGATGTTGGGTAGCATCTCTGGCCTGTACCCAGTAGATCTTCCCCCACCCCCTGCCCTCCCACAGTGGACAACTAAAAATGTCTCCAAACATTGTCAAATATCCACTTGGAGGCAAAATCACCCCCAGCTGAGAACCACTGCTCTTGACTCAAATAATATTTACTAACTATAGGTTCAAAAGCCAAAACAAATAATGGCAATAAAATTATGCCCTTTAAGAAATAGGATCTATTTTGACAAGGGATGATTAACTACTAAAAACAGAATAAAACTCTCTACGTGTCTGTGAAAGACAGAGAGCAAAAGCAAGAAAGTAGTTTGAGCTGGGCATGGTGGCTCACACCTATAACCCCAGCACTTAGGAGGCTGAGGCAGCAAGACCTGTCTCTAAAAAATAGATGGGTATGAGCAGTGCTGGTAGCTCAGTGGGTAGGGCGCCAGCCACATACACCAAGGCTGGCAGGTTCGAACCTGGCTTGGACCTGCTAAACAACAATGACAACTGCAACAACAACAACAAAAAAAACAGCAGGGCATTGTGGTGGACGCCTATAGTCCCAGCTACTCGGGAGGCTGAGGCAAGAGAATCATTTAAGCCCAAGAGTTTGAGGTTGCTGTAAGCTGTGATGCCACAGCACCCTATGGAGGGCAACCAAGTGAGACTCTGTCTCAAAAAAAAAAAGAGGCTTGGCACCTGTGCCTCAAGCGGCTAAGGCGCCAGCCACATACACCTGAGCTGGCGAATTCAATTCCAGCCCAGACCCTCCAATCAACAATGACAGCTGAAACCAAAAAACAGCCATGTGTTGTGGCAGGTGCCTGTAGTCCCAGCTACTTGGGAGGTGGAGGCAGGAGAATCACTTGAGCCCAGGAGTTCAAGGTTGCTGTGAGCTATGATGGCACAGCACTCTACCCAGGGCAATAGCTTGAGGCGCTGTCTCAAAACAAACAAAAAAAAAAAAAATAGAGGGCAGCGCCTGTGGCTCAAGGAGTAGGGCACTGGCCCCATATGCCAGAGGTGGTGGGTTCAAACCCAGCCCTGTCCAAAAACAGCAACCAAAAAAAAAAAAAAAAAAAAGAAAAGAAAAGAAAAAAGAAAATAGTCTGAAATTCCACAGGGGCACTGAATCAAAAAAGAAATATTAGTTTTTAAAATATTTAAATTTTAATTAGTTCATTTATTTATTTTTAAAGATGGGGTCTCGCTCTGTCACCCAGGCTGGAGTACAGTGGACAATCATCTCATTGCAGCCTCAAGTCCTAAGCTCAAGTGATCCTCCCCACACTCAGCTTTTTTCCATTTTTTAGAGATAGAGTTTTGCTCTGGTGCCCAAGCTGTTCTCAAACTCCTGGACTCAAGTGATCTTCTAGCCTTAGGCCCCTGAGTTGCTGGGGTCATCGGCATGAGCTACCACAGCCAGCAGAAATATGATTTTGTGTATTTAAAATACCCGAAAGTGAAAGACACAGACGTGGAGGTGTCTAATGCTAATAATTCCATGGAACACAGACACAAAAAACTGTTCAATAAAAATGTTATTTGTGGCAACAGAAAAGAGAAAGGAATTCAGAGTAAGTCATAAAAAATTTCAAGTATCAAGTCTAAATAGATTTTTTTTGACTATTGCCAATAAAGCCTGAGAGTTCATTTTTGTGGGGTAAAATACTTACCACAGCATTCTCACCATGTCCACTAGGATTTTTTAAATCACCTTCCCAATAAGAGCATGCCACGCATGCCATTGTAGAGAATTATTCCCACTTTTCATATAGTTTTGATAACTTTGTACTTATCAAGATCCATTTTCAGATCTATATTTTATCAAGATCTATATTTTACCATGACTCACACCTGTAATCCTTGCACTCTGGAAAACCCAGGTGGGTGGATTGCTTGAGCTCAGGAGTTCAAGACCAGCCCAAGCAAAAGCTAGATCTTGTCTCTACTAAATATGGAAAAACTGAGGTAAAAGGATCTCTTGAGCCCAAGAGTTGGAGGATGCTGCTTCAGACTCTGTCTCAAAAAAAAAAAGAAAAATAAGGATACAAGTGCACTTTCCGTTGTTATTGGTGATATTTGTCACTACTAAAAATAGAAAAATTAGCTGGGCACAGTGGCTTATGCCTATAGTATCAGCTACTTGGGAGGCTGAAGCAAGGGTATCACTTGAAGCCAAGAGTTTGAGGTTGCTGTGAGCTATAATGCCATGGCACTCTACCCAGGACAACAGAGTGAGACTCGGTCTTTAAAAAAAAAAAAAAAAATCTATATTTTCATAGTCAGGCAGAATATTTACCTAATGACTAATAACACAGTGAACTCACATTATTAGAAATAGGATCATAGGCTCAGCGCCCATAGCTCAGTGGTTTGGGCGCTGGACACATACACCAGGGCTGATGGGTTGGAACCCAGCTCAGGCCTGCTAAACAACAATGACAAATGCAATAACAACAACAATAACAAAAACAAAAAAAAAAAAATAGCCAGGCGTTGCGGCAGGCACCTGTAGTCCCAGCTACTTGGGAGGCTGAGGCAAGGGAATCACTTAAGCCTAAGAGTTTGAGGTTGCTGTGAGCTGTGATGTCACAGCACTCTACCGAGGGCAACATAGTGAGACTGTCTCAAAAAAAAAATAGGATCATAATGGCATGGTTATTTAAAAATTATCATATGCAGCAAGGAATGTTTAGTTAAGGTCACGAACCCTATCATTCATTTTCCCTTCATAAAGGCAGTAAAAATATGGGCCACAGATTAAAAAGCAAAACAAATAACAGAACACAGATGACCTCTTTCGAATGGGAGCCATGTGACGCAGGCTTCCAAGTAAAGGCCGCTCTTCCAGAGTCCAGCATTCTATCAGCTCGTGAGGCACCCGCCAGTAGCTGACACCTGCAAGATGAAAAGACACGTTTAGGAGCCCACTGTGAAAAGTTAAGCAACACTGTTTCACATTAAGACCAGCGGAAAAACAGCAAAGATTAAAACAAAACAAAAAACTGGCCAGAAAGAGTGTGAGGTTCATGCCTCCCATGTGAGGAGGGAGGTGTGCACGTGAGACTGTCTGGGTCTCAGTCTACACCTCTTACGAATCATGTGACCTTGGGAAAGATACTTTTCTGGGCCTAAATTTTCCTATCTGTGAAATCATGACAATAATACCATGTACTTCACCGGATTGTGGTGATGATTAATAAATCAAATAAATAAATGCAAAGCACTTAGAAGAGGGTCTGGCACAGACTAAGCACTCCAAAAAGGTTAGGTGCCTTTACTATCAGCGCTGGTGCTGGCAGTAATATCAGTACTGTACAGTGGGGGTTGTAACACTCGCCCTGTCTATTTCACTCGGTTACTGTGAACATCACATCAGGGAAATTTTGTGAACCACTCTATAAACAGCAACCACTATGCAAATATGAGATATCACTGCCCTGGAAGCACTTTTCTAAACTAGAATAATCTGAGCTAATATGTTAGGCTAATCTCAGTCAAATTCATTTCAATTTTTAAATCTGATATTTCTGACTGAAAGCTGAAAAATATATTCTTCTAAGCCTTAAAACATTATTCTAAGTGAAAAAAGGCAAACATAAAAGGTCACACATTGTTTTATTCCATTTATGAGAAATATCCAGAGAAGGTAAATCCGTTGAAGCAGAGAGCAGACTGGTGGTCACCAGGAGAGAGGGGAGTAGAAAGGAACTCCTGCACGGGGAAGGGGGTTCCTTCTGGGGTGATGAAAATGTTTGGGATCTAGGCAGGGGCAATGGTTGCACAACTTTGTGAATATGGTAAATAGCAATAAAATGCATACTTTAAACTAGTTAAATCTGTTATGTGAATTTCATCTGATTTTTTTTAAATCCATAAATACCATATATAGACACTTCAAAAAAAGCTCAAAGATTATGTTTAATAGAAATTACTTGGTATTTAAAAAAAGAATAATCTGGGTGGCACCTGTGGCTCAAAGAAAGTAGGGCGCCGACCCCATATCCAGACGTGGTGGGTTTAAACCCAGTCCCGGCCAAAAACTGAAAAATAAATAAATAAAATAAAACAAAAGAAAAAGTAAAAAAAGAATAATCTTCTAAGTCCCAGGAATGGATTTTGTGTCTTTATCATTAAAGTTCTGGTAAAAGAACCAATGTAGCAAGCTGGGCATGTAAACTATTACATGTAATAGGTATGTTCAATATTCCACTCTATGAAGCTCACTTTAAGACAGTAACTTTCTGGAACTACTAGATCATATTCCAAAACCTACACATGCTATAAAAATATTCCCAAATCTGGTCTATTAAGTTTGCCTTTTTCAAAAAGTCTGGCTTAGGGTGGTGCCCGTAGCTCAGTGGGTAGGGTGCCGCCATGTACACTAATGTACGCGGGTTCAAACCCAGCCTGGGCCTGCTAAACAACAATGACAACTGCAACAAAAAAATAGCTAGGCATAGTAGCAGTCCCCTATAGTCCCAGCTACTTCGGAGGCTGAGGTAAGACAATCGCTTAAACCCAAGAGTTTGAGGTTGCTGTGAGTTGAGATACCACAGCACTCTAAGGTGGGCAACAAAGTGAGACTCTGTCTCAAAAAAAAAAAAAAAAAGGTCTGGTTTATTAAGATATAATTTACATAAAATTCACCCCTTTCAGGTACACAGTTCAATGTGCTTTACCAATGTATATGTAGTCATTTATCCACAGCTATAATTAAGACATACACCATTTCTATCACCCCGAAGTACCCTCATAATCTTCTGCAATCAATGCCCTACCCTCCATCCCTAGTTTTGCCTTTTCTAAAATGTCATATATAAGAAATCATACAATATGTAGCCTTTTGTGTCTGGCTTCTTTAGCATTATGGTTTAAAAATTCATCCATGATGGGCTGCGCCTATGGCTCAAAGGGGTAGGACGCTGGCCCCATATACTGCGGGTTCAAACCTGACCCTGGACAAGATGGCTGACTGAAGCCAGCTTTCCATAGAGGCTCTCATCCAGAAGGAGAGTTAAAGGACAAAGATTTAGCAAGTAACCTGGTGGATTAGAGCTGCACCAAGAGAAAAGGTTGAAGAAGAACGCACATCAACCCCGCTGAGACAAGCTGCAACCCCAAGGATACAAACGAAAGATACAAAATACATCACCAAGAGGACAGGAGTCCCCTCCCCCATGAGAACGGCTCAGAGTGCCCCACAAACAAATGAGCAGAGTTCAAAGGTCCTCCCACTACACTCCACGGGAGAGACCCTATAAAAACAGGACCTACCTCCCCTACTAGGGTGCCATGGTGTTCTCCTGCCAGGCATAAAATTGTATAAAACTGTATATATGCTCTACCTACAATTCTGACCTCCCAGCACTCCCTTCCACTCTCACTCTGAGGTCTGGAGGCCTGTCCCCCAGGAGTCCAAATTCTTGGATCATTTCTCGGGGTGTGGACAGGGCCTAGACTGCAGCTGGTCAGTGCTGATTCTGCGGCACGGGAGGAGACGACGGTCGGCTGAGAGGGAACCACACCAGAGCAGAGGTGCCCTAAGGCGCAGAGCAGCAGCCGTTTTTTGGCAACAATAGGGCTCACCCCAGGATATTCCAAAGCCACACCCCCTGTCTCCCTGGGCAACCAGAGGAGGCCGGGCATCTTCCACGGCAACCACCGTGGAACACATCTAGGAGTGAAACACAGGCCCCGTGAGTAAAGGGTTTGGGTTTGCCTGAGGTGGTACCAGCCTGGGTGGAGCACGAGGACTAGAAAACACACAGACAGAGCCAGAAAATTCCCAGGGCAGGGCTGACCCAAGGACTACTTTACTGAGCGAACATTAGAAAAACTCGACACCCAAAATATTACCAGATATATCAATACTCTCCATTAACATGAACAGCTTAAAATGTCCTCTAAAGAGGCACAGGTTAACTGACTGGATGCAAAAACTCAGGCCAGATATTTGCTGCATAAAAGAGTCGCATCTCACCTTAAAAGATAAATATAGACTCTGGGTGAAAGGATGGTCGTCCATATTTCAGGCAATTGATAGCCAGAATAAAGCAGGTGTTGCAATTCTCTTTGCAGACACAATAGGACTTAAACCAACAAAAGTAAGGAAGGATAAGAATGGTCACTTCATATTTATTAAGGGTAATACTCAATACGATGAGATTGCAATTATTAACATTTATGCACCCAACCAGAATGCACCTCAATTTATAAGAGAAACTCTAACAGACATGAGCAACTTGATTTCCTCCAGCTTCATAATAGTCGGAGATTTCAACACTCCTTTGGCAGTGTTGGATAGATCCTCCAATAAGAAGCTGA
>CAUYPK010080907.1:0-13909 GCA_963574355.1 Loris lydekkerianus
CCCCCCCCCCCCCCCCCCCCCCCCCCCCCCCCCCCCCCCCCCCCCCCCCCCCCCCCCCCCCCCCCCCCCCCCCCCCCCCCCCCCCCCCCCCCCCCCCCCCAATGAATGAAACAAACTGTTGAATTAATTTATTTCTTAAGCCAACCTGAAGGGCTTTATCCTGTCCAACAGGGAATTTGATTTTATGTTTATTTTCATAATGTTTTAATCTTACTTGCCACAAATTCTTTTATATCTATGTTTTCTAATAAATTTGTTTTTCATTTTCTCTTCTTTTTTTGTTAGGGTATTATGTTTTCTTAATTTTATGGTTTCTTCCATGATTTGGAGGAAAAGGTATATCCTATTTGTAAACCCACCAGTGAGTACTCTTAGGTTTCTAAGTATACATTGGAAATGCCATTTTTTCCCATATAAAAATATTGAGAAGACACTACCAACCATTTCATTTTTTAAAAAATGAACAATTGACGATGTTTTCCACACTCCCTGGACCTACTTTTAAAGCTTTGACAATGTTAAACCCAATATAGAACCAGATGCTGTCATCATTTTTAATTTCTTAATTAGAGACATACTAAACACTATTGAATTAGAAGAATAAGTTGGGAAGCTCTGTTTTCTTGCAGTGAATGAAGGTGGCTTTGTTTGCAATATAAACCTCGTAGCATTTTAATATGTAACCCATAAGCACATGGCAATATCCAGGTTTATCTCTTTCTTTCGAAGAGAAGAGGGAACTCTTAGATGTCAATACATATCTAGATGTTAATACACATGATTAAACTTAGATGTTAATACATGTCTTAGACGTTAATGCATATAACTTTTAAGCATGTTTCTGTAGTACTACAGAGTATCAGTAGGGCTTATAAAAACATTTAAAAAAGAAAATCGGTTGAAATTCTGATTTAACATTTTAGACTTAGTGGAGGGAGCTTCAAAGACAAGCAGTTCTATTAAAGCAAAAGAAAAAACACAGTTAAACAGTGTTTAGGCAAAATGTAATGATAGTAATAAAAGTAGTTTGCATCTCCTACACTTCCAAAATTGGTTTCATCCATTTCTACTGTTGCTTTCAAATGAATTTAAACTGAGTTTTTGACATATCTTGACAAGGATGAAAGGGTTAAATAATTTTCCTTGTTACCCACTTTTTGTGCACATCTGAGTAGCAGCTCCACTACGGGGAGATGTGTGGAGGTAGAGAAATATCAAACGAAGCTTTTGCTCTCTGTGGATAATAAAAATTACCCACTTTCTCACAGATGTCAAATCTGGCAGATTTCCATAGAAAATTTGGATTGAATGTCAACTACCCAAATTATTTTAGTGTCTGCTGAAGTGTGTGCTTGGCAGGGATTTCAGTAGAAAATAGGAAGTGGGTTTGAAAACATTAATAATATCTGAATACAACTCCTTAAGCTGATTGTTCCCCAGATGAACCAAAGCATATATTGTTCCTGAAAACCAGAGCCCTCCAAGAAGTCCAGGTGGACACATTGTCAACGTTTCAAATATAGATGCCCAGAGGACGGCTTATTAGGAAACAGGATTTGCTGTCACACACAGATCATTGCCTTTTCCTCGAACAGTTCAGTGTAGCTAACAACTAAAATAGTCTAAATGGCACAAACACTGTGGAGGCAATGAAGCTAACTTAAATTTTATTAATTACAAATCATTTCTGGAGAGATGGATTTGGTTAAGAAGACTGGAGTTCTGGTCCTGATACTGATCCTCAAAAATCCCCCTTTGCAACCCTTCGTTTCCACATCTTACATCTGTCTTGTCTTCCCAAATACTTTAAGCGTATCTTAGATCTGTGTTAATCTAGAGAAATTGGGATAACTCGGGCTAGATAAATCTAGTTTGTTTCCCAAGAAACAAAGCTTAACGGTAGCATATCAGGTAACCGAAAATGAGGTTTGAGCAGTGATGCGATATCAAGGGATTAGCCTGATCATCACATGATTTTTCAGTTTCTATATATGTCTTTATTGTTATTCAGCAGAAACGCTCATCTTTCCTGCTCCAAGTGCTGTGTGTGCCATTGTGAAGTGTACTCATTCATTGAACAGGTATTTACTGAGCGCCTACTGAAGTTCAGATACCATGACAAATGTTGAGTAGTGAGCAAAAAGACAAAAGCCCTGACTTCATGAGGTTTACACTCTACTGGGGGACAGCTGATGGTGGCAAAACCAATACAAGTAATTTATACATGTCGGATAGTAGTGGATGGAGAAAGGGAAGATGGGTTGTGGTGTGTGTGTGTGTGTGTGTGTGTATACCTTGTGCACACACATAATTTTAAACAGGTAGTTAAGGAATGCTTTGCAGAGAACGTGAGATTTGGGATAGCACCTGAAAAGGGTGAAGGAGGGAAACATACAGATATCTGAGAGGAAGCATTCATGGTAGAGGCCACAGCAAATGCAACATCCTGTGTGAGCACAAGCTGGATGCTGTGAGGAGTAGCCCAGCACGGCATCGTGTCCTCAGGCCAGAATATTTATGGTTCTCAACTGTATGCTAGACACTCTTCTTTTCTCAAGAAGTCTTCAGTTCAGTTAGGAATAGATAAACATATAGAAAAAATGCATGAGTTGTGAGAGTTTGTTATGGACACAGTGAGCTCTCAAGGCTGAAGTAGCCAGGTCTGTAGCAGAGGTCAGGAAGGATTCTAGACCAGGCTTCTTCCTGCTGCAAATTGCATCAGAGATGGCTTCTCTTAGTACCTTTCACCTTTGCAAATGCTCAGGTTATGGAGCATTAATTATATGTTAGATATATAAGGAATGGCATGGATATGATAGAGAATTTTGCCTTCTATATTATAGGAGAAAGTAAGACAAGGGAAGCAAATGTTTGCCCATTGTGTACCCACGAGGTACCCAGTCTGTGCCAGATGCTGCACTAGGCATTGCGCACATGTGATCTAATGCTCACGAGCTTGCCATGTGGGTGTCATGGACCTCTTTGTAGAGGTGAGGAAATTTGAGTTGTGAAGGGCAAAGAGGTTATCCTCAGATGCAGGTTGAACCAGGATTCAAATTCAGTTCTTCTTTCCAATTACCAGTGTGCACATACCTATCCTGATTCTTCCACAGTCACGTTATGAAACGGTGACTTTGATAAAGGCAAAGGTGCGGGTAACACATAGGATTATAGACTCTGGAGATTGGAATTTCCTGTGATAAAGTTTCAGCCTAAACTTGGGAGCCTTGGCTTAAATTTTTTCTAATGAGTCTTAATAATAACAGACAGCAAATGCCCAGTGCTGAGCTTCTCTAACATACATGCACACACACCCCAATGTCAAGATTGGGTGGTATTATTATCCCTACATAAAGTGCCTCTTACTTACTCCTTACAACAAGGCTGTGCAGAGGTTTTATTGCCCCAGTTGGGAGATGGTTTGTCTACCTCATTCTGGAACACCGTTCTTACTAATGATGGGATTCATTTCACTTCTAACAACCCACATGGTTGAGCATGCCCCTTTTTACATAATATCTCAAACATATCCTTTCCACTATTGTGTAAATCCACCCTCTCCTTCTTTTCTGTAGACAGAGAATAAAGTTACTCATTGTCCCGTCTGTATTAGTCTATGCTTCCGGGTGACTGGATTCCTTATGGAGGGGAAGAATTGGGACCTTATAGGCAGCTGTCCCATCCTTTTCCCCTTTTCTAAATCAAGATTCATCATACCTCCTGTGCTCTTGGTTTTCCTGCTACTTCTCATAAAGGTTCTTCCCTCTCTTTTCCTTATGCAACTATCTGAGATGGCCCTGAAATATGTATGATATGATTTACTAAAAATGTGATAGGCAATTAAATATGTCATAAATAAACTACAAAAGATGACACTCATAGTTTCTATCTATGGATAGAAAATCGATGGTAGCAGCCCAGGTGAAAACCTGGTTTTTCATTCTCACATTAAACAAGTTTAGTGTCTATGAGATTTTATGATGTTCGGTTAGCACTCTTTATTTTTTAGGCTTTTATTTTCAACTTCCTTTCTATAAATGAAGTAGAACTTCCATAAGTTGACCACCAAAGAGACCGTAACAAACTGGCTGACACGTGCAATTGGTTAAATAAGGAACTAGGTCTACAGTACTGATATGTACATGTGGTACAGTCCAGTCTATGAAAATTAGCTCAGTGTAGTGGTCAATGTAGGGAGGTGGTCAATGTAGGGAGGTGGTCAACCATGGAGGCTCTACCATAATTTTTTTAAAAACCCAATGAGTGATAAGATTAGGTAACTTTTCTAAGATTATGTAATTATATGACTGTGCTAAAACTGGGATTTGTCATGCCTTTTATGCAGGAAGAACAATACATCCAAATTTAACAATTTGTTTCACTCTTGTGGTGCCTGGAAAGTTTATCAGTTTATGTTGTAGTTTAAGGAGAAAAAAAAAAGAAATAGAATAAATATTTTCGTTATAACATATGAGACATATGAGGCTTAAAAAGATTAAATAATGTACTCGAAAATTAATATAATTTGTGTCTGGAATTTTGAATCCCACTCAGTAATTTTAATATATGCACACACATATACATATATACATGTATATACATACATATATAATTGTGTATGTTTGTCCAATACATATCCTTACCTGTTCATTTTCCTCTACTAACCTCACCAAACGTTTTGACAATGAATGAAATAATTACTTTGAATATTTTCTGAAAAAATGCTCTCATTATATAGATTTGTTTAAATTACAAAAATTAATATATTGCCTTACCACAATGATATGTCAGAAGCTTATTAAAACAGATTAATGACCTCCATAGTTTTATTTATTTATTTATCTTTTGAGACAGAGTCTCAAGCTGTTGTCCTGGGTAGAGTGCTTTGCTGTCACAGCTCACAGCAACCTCAAACTCTTGGGCTTAAGCAATTCTCTTGCCTCAGCCTCCCAAGTAGTTGGGACTACAGGCGCCTGCTACAGTGCCTGGGTATTTTTGGTTGCAGTTGTCATTGTTGTTTAGCTGGCCCAGGCTGGGTTTGAACCCGCCATCCTCGGTGTATTCGGCTGGCGCTGTAACCACTGTGCTACGGGCGCTGAGCCTGACCTCCATAGTTTTTAAATGTGTAAGCTTCTGTTTTGAAAAACCACAGGACCTTTATTTTCCTGTGTGGGGTCTGTGAATGTGCATCTCTCAACAGTTTCTCTGATGCTGAACTTTTGAGAAGTGTTGTCTTATAAAAATGAATGAAGCTTACAAAGGAAAAAAAAACTAAACTAAAAAACCTTAGTAACACAATAGTAACACATGGTTTATGTTTGAATTGAGGAGAGGGCTGAAATTTGTTTGATTCTTCGAGGTAATAACGAGCAGAAAGTATGCAGAAATCACACTGGGAGATCATGACAAAATCCATTGTTCAGCACTGCCTACAATCCACACTCCCACCTCATCCTTTGCGGAGAATGTTTGCGGAGAATGTGTTTGGTTTCTTCCCCAAGCAAAAAGTTGAGTGGCGCAATGCAGAATTTCATTAACAGGGGTTTCTTGTTTGCAGGTAGTTTTTTTTCCCTCCCACTTTTAACTTGTTATCAAAGGTATAACACAGAGAAAATGTGTGACAATTCAATATAATATCTGTGAGAAACATCAGCTCACAGAGACACATAACAGTTTCAGACTTTTTACAAGTAGAAAGAAAATTTAGGTCAGCCTTAAATCTGTACTAGCATGGGTAAGAGGAGACTCACCTGTGTGCACGCAACACACACACACCTTTTTTTCCAAACATGCCACTCTTTCCACTACCTCCTGTCATACCTTGCGTCACATTATACGTTGTTAGAACAGACTTTGTTATCTTCTTTAGTCCTTACACTTTCTAAACACCTGTCTCCACGTGAGGGGAGGTGATCTCTTTAACTTGTCATCCAGGATAGCATCCTAAGCGTGCACCTAAGTACACTTTGCTAATAATGATAATGCGTACTGGCTTGTGCATCTAATCTTAGTGGCCATCAGTGGAGCATAGGTTCCTATCTTGATCTTTTCGTCTTATGAATGGGATTTTTAAAGCACCATAATTAAGCATACAACGAATAAACAACCTTCGAAATGGAATGATGAATTTGATCTCACTGCTGTTCAGTTGACAGATGGGAATCAAACAGACATAAACTCTGTACTTGCAGTTTATTGCTGGGAAGGAAAATTGTGTGCCCAGAATGCCATAAGACAGGTTGTTCTTCCCGCATTTATAGTCTGGTGGGAAGGAGAAAATAAAGGTCCTGTGGTTTTTCAAAACAGAAAGTTTTAACCCATTTTCAACATAATACTTCAGACTTCTACTTTGGATGAGAATGGGAGTATGTTAGGGCCAACTTCACATAATGTAACTTTTATGTCCTTAATTTCTGTTTGAATGCTAGGTTAAATTACATGAATGTTTTTTCACCCAACTTTCTGTAGGTGCTCAGTGACTATTTTAAAAATCCTATCTTGAGATGTTAAAACTTTATATATAAATGTATATTTTGATTATTCTTGTATTGCAGTCAGATGGCCCAAGCTATTGTTGGTTCAAATACGTTGAATCAACACTATAAAACTAAGATTGTCTCTAGTATGACATAAGTACTGCGTATCAAACGAGCATGTGGTAGTCCTGGACTCGAAATTTAAAAACATATGTAGAGATTTAGTTTGCACATTTGCTGTTTGTAATCTTTGACTTTTATGTGGCAAACCTTTAATGCTTTCATGTGAAAAAACTGTACTGTTTTATGTTTAGAAAGGTAGCCATATTATATTTTACATATCCCTTTAATTTCAATTATTTAATTTTTAATCTTCAAATTTTATGCAAGTAGAATTAGTAAGAATTCTGTCACTATGATTACCCACTTGAGATTTTTTCTGCTCAAATATAAATTAGAGTAATAATGCCTTAAGTACATAAAATTTTATTAATTAAGGAGAAGTTTATTAATTTGTCTCTCATGTATGATTAGCAGAACTGAGTTTGTAGACATTTTTCAGCCTGAGATGAACCAGTCAGCTTTGCAAGGTATAAACCTGTCTGACCCTGGTTCACATTTTCACACAAAGGCGTCTTCTACCAGGAGAGCGGATGAAGGGAACGTGGATGGGTTAGTATCATACTAACAAAAGAAAAGGCAAAGCTCGCCTCCTGCAGATGGTTCTCTGAGTAGAGGATGTAGACACTGAAGAAGGTTGCATTAAGTTGACCACGGAAAAAGTTTATGCCTTTGTAATGAGTCTATTTAGTTGTGCAGGGGATATTATTTAAGAACCTTCAGAACATGCCCAGATCTGTGTAAAATGAAAATTAAATCTGCTTATGTTGTCCAGGGGGGAAAGAAAGTTAAAACCAATAACAAGGACACTAGGTAAGGCTTTGCTTTAAAGAATAAAAATAGAATCTGAAGAAATTCGGTAAAGGAAAACCACCAAGATAGGGGAAATCATTGAACGCGTTGATAAGGAAGTGGAGTTCTTAAGAGTTCAGTATTAAAGAGCTGAAAATATGGCCTCGAAGGCAAAAAACTTGTGAAGAGAAAACTCACATTAAAGATATTTATTTGAGGGTGGCACCTGTGGCTCAAAGGAGTAGGACGCTGACCAAATATACCTGAGGTGGTGGGTTCAAACCCGGCCCCGGCCAAAAACTGAAAAAAAAAAAAAAATTATTTGAGACGTTTAGGAGGGAACATTTTATAAAACAATTTCTAACTTGATTATAGGAAAACCAAAGGGGACTAAACTGTATGAGAAAGACCCTTTGTCTATTAAAGTAACCATTTCCCCCTTTGGCACTTCTGAGCAGCCTGTGTAGTTTTTTCTAACGATTTTTCTGCACGTCTGTGTTCTCATTCAGAGCTTTATCACTGTGGTAGACGTGGAAAATGCAAAACGAAGGTATGGCTGTGCTGCCTGCTGGAATTCTAGCCATCTGATAGAAATGTAAACAAATAACCACGCTGCATCGCGACATGAATGATACATGCTGTAAGCATGTGCACCCTGCTGAGTTACCACACAGAAGAAGGAGGTGGTAATTTTTTCAGAAATGATGCCGATCATGGAAGCCATCAGTGAAAGGGTGACACATGGGTGAGGTTTGAAGGGTGAAATTTTGTTCCAAGAAGGATGAGACTGCATGTCACAGCATTAATTTAACACTGCAAGATAATGGCCTTAGGAGATGAAAGAGATGAAGGGTCTTGTACACCATACTGTAGAGCTTGTATTTTATTTTATTGTGCATTTTTAAATTATTTCGTTAGGCTACATTGCCAAGAATTTTTTTAACTTTTATTTATATATTTATTTTTATTGCTTGGGATTCATTGAGGGTACAAAGAATTAGGTTACACAGATTGCATTTGTTAGCTAACGTCCCTCTTATAATGTGTCCCGTCCCCAAGAAGTGTGCCATACTCTGTGACCCCCCTATACCCTGCCCTCCTCCCCTCTTCCCACTTGCTCATTCCCCTACCCCACCTTGTATGAGCTCATCTGCTACCTTCATATTAGAATAGAGTACTTTGGATTCTTGCTTCTCCATTCTTGTGATGTTTTACTAAGAAGAATGTGTTCCACCTCCATCCAGGTTAATAAAAAAGATGTAAAGATTCCATATTTTTAATGGCTGAATAGTATTCCATGGTATACCAAAAAAACAACAATAACAACAACAAAAAAAAAACATGTGCAGGATGGATTTCAAGGGGAAAAAAACAGGTTGAAAAACTGCTTAGGAAATTATTTCAACAAATGTGGATAGGTCATAAAGACAACTCGAAAAGAGAAAATAACAGTGAGAACAGAGAAAGGAGGATGACTTATAAAGATGTTTAGGGGATGAAATCAATGTTAATGATTAATTGATTATGGAACATGAAGGAGAAATAGAGTCCAGGATGACTCCTAGGCTTGTGAAAATAGGTGACTGGGGATGATCTGGGAACAAAGAAAGAGTTTATGACTTTATTGATGGGGGTTTGTGGTGGGGTGGTGGGTGTCAGGTGTATGGATGACCAGGAAAGGGCGCGGATTTGTCAGCTTGAGGGGGTGCGTGAAGGGTCGTGCTGGGTATTGGTGGACTTAATCGCTCATTGACAGGGCCGCTGGGTGACGGGAAAGCAGACATTGGGTATACAAGGGAGTGGGGAAGGAAAGGGAGATCACGGCATCCACAGCAGACAGAGGGATGACCTGTCTGCACCCCTTTCCCAGGAAGAGCAAAAGACAGGAGGTGGCTTGATGAGAAAACAGAGAGGGGTGGAGGTCACCAGTGTGGAAGAAGCCTGTGCTCAGTGGCCTCAGGCTGGCAGCACAAGTGGCATCTGGTGAGGTGGATTGTGGGAATGGAGAGATGAGTCAAGAATAAAGAGGGTGTTAGTCTGGAGAATAATCACTGAAGGAAGTGATTAGAAGATCATTGAAAGCAAATGAAAGGGTATTGCTATTACTGGAGGCTCAAAAGTAGTGCCAGTCCTTATGGTTTTCCCAGCAGTACTGGGTTGCATCTGGGTAACCCTATGATAAGTAACATTTTAAAAATGTTTATTATGTACTAGGGACCATCGAATCCTCAATCTTCACAACAAATTTATAAGTACCATTATTATTCTCCTTTTATGGAAGAGGAAACTGAGGCATAGAAATATATAAAAGTGGCAAAGGCAGATGGTCAACACAGTTCATTAGGCTTACATTTGAGCCAGAATAACAGAGGCTTAATCAAGATAACAACTTCCTCTTTGTTTAAAAGATCTTGAAGTAGGTAGCCTAAAACTAATAAGGTACTCTGTAGATTCAGAGACACAGGCTCTTCTAGATAATTGCCGTACCATTTCTGGACCTACCTCAAGAACCAAGGTGGCTGCTGGTGCTCCAGCCTTTTTTACACATTTACGATATCAAGAAAATTAAGAGGACTAGAAAGGCATGCCTCTTTGCATTTTAGTTAATGTCCTAGGCCCAGAAATTATGCATACCACTTTGACTTACGTCTTTAGCACTTGGTTGAATGGCTACATTTAGCTCCAAATAAATGCTGTAAAATATTTGTATTTCTAAAATCTGTCATAAAGGAAGAGCAAGTGTTGAGGGTATTCTCTTAGTTGTGTTGACTTTTCAGGTGATATTGGATAAAAAGAGAAAGGTTAAAAAAATGGAGGGTGCCAATAAAGAGTGTCATTAAGAAGTGAGGCCAAGAGGTGGGATGGAAGGGGAGGGAGCAGCAGGACCTGGATGACTTGGTGGAGTGAGAGAGGAGGTGTTGTCAGCATTAATGAATGAGAGAGATTCCTCCTGGAGGTGGAGATTGCATGAGAAGAAAAACATGGGAGTTGAAGATTTTAGAAGGGGTGAAGTCCCAGAAATGGTGGAAAGAATGTCTTGGTATTTTACTGATATTGGTAGGAAGAAGATAGTGAGGGGGGCCAGGTAGTTAAGCAATGGAAATGAAAATCTTAAATGACTCCATTAAGAATGCCTTAATGATTATTATTCAAGTTTATATGTCATGGTAACGTAGACAAGGGTAAAGAAAACTGGTTTTTATTACCAGGATAATGGTTGAACTGTTTCATTCTGGACAAAAAACATTTAAAGTTCAGGTTTGCTTTACACAGATGACCTTTGTTATATTCAAAATTGCAAGTCTTCAAAATAAAAAACAGGATCTTTTCATTCAGTGCAAGCCGTTCTGATGGAATCGTTTCTAAAATGTGTTGAAAATAGCTATCTTAAAATAATACATAGAGCATATTTTATGGTTGATGATCATTGTTATTTAGAACTGTCAGTTGTCCAGAATTAGATAAAAGTTCTTAGCTCTTTCTCCACGTCTTTGGTTGTCCGAAAAAGACATTGACGTTCTGTGGTTCTAAGAACTGGCCTCATCTTGAGTATTTTTAAGAGTTGGGCTGCTCCATGCTTCCCTGTTATTAGAGATTGTGAGATCCTGACCCCTGGGTAAAAGATCATTATCATTTAAAAAACTAATATCTGTGAAAAGCTTTCCAGTGTTTTCATCCTGCCTTATGACCAAATTATCTCACGCTGCTCCCAGCTTCCTGCTCATAGGCTACAAGGGGGTTATACAAATGGAAACCCGATTTTGCCTTAAGAAAAAATAAAATAAAATAAAGACTATCCTACCTAATAAGGAATGCTTTTAAAGCAAGCCTCTATTTTTTTAACTTAAAAAAATTTGATTTCTTTCTAAATACATTTTGAAACGACATGTGGAATTTAAATATAGTTGGCACAGTCCTATTTCATTATTCCCATATACATGCTAGGAGATAGCGAAGCTTGTGAATTTCTGCACAGTAATTTGTAGTTCTGCAGATTTTCTTCTTTCCTCCTTCCACACTCGAAAGTTAGAGGGCTGGAATAGAGAAGTCTAGTCACTTCTGATAGGTGAGTTAAAAGAGAGCTGAAAATTTTGTCTCATGTATGGGAAATCAGCAATCATTCAAAAAGTGCTGGCATGGCAGCTCATTCAGTTGACTTGTGCCAGTGTCAGCTCTGTCATTAAATGTCAGCATGAAGCAAATGATTGTATGCTTTACATGTAGGTGAACTTTTTGAATGCGTGGCAGGGGTGGTGCACTCTTTCGGACCCTTGGTTGATAGGTGTGACTGGGTGCCAAGGCAAACCTTCCACCCTTCCCTGTCCCCTGAACTTCCCCCTCCTGCTTACTCCAAAGATATAGCTAAAGGTGAAACTAGCCATTTGAAAATCATCTCGAGAAAATTCTGCTCCCTGGCATGTTCTTCATGTATTAGGACTCTGGTGATTTTTATCCCTTAATTGCCAATGAAGAGAATACTGCAAGTGACACAGGTGATTGTCCCCTGCATGGCTGTACCTGCAGAGGCTACAAAGCTTTTGAGGGAGCTTCCCAGCTGTCTGATCACCAATGGGCCCCAAGTGCTGTGAAAGAGACTCCCGAGGCTGAAGGCCTTAGCTTTGAAGGCAGGTTCAAAAAGGAGTCGCACACCTCCAGTTTTCTGAAGGTGAGTTAGTTGAACAGATATTTGGCACTTTCGAGATTTCTGTGTGGGACTTAAAGTTGTAACTTTTATTTGAGCCCAGGGCCTTCAGAATAAAAAAAGACCACATGCTGGAAAGGTACAACAAGGATGGCTTTTATCTGAACTACTTTCTCCTTTACATTTGAAGCCAGAAGAAATTAGTAAAGATTTCAAAATGATTTGCTGGGTAATGATTATTAAAAGAAACCTTCATATTTTATTTTGATTCTTTTCCCTTTGTTTTTTACTCCCAATTCTAAGTCATAAAAAAGCCAGCCTGTAAGGGATGGGGAGGAATAAAAATGGCCATAATTATACATGTATTAACTTGAACCTTTGAAGAAGAGATGTCCTTTACACATATCTTTTACTTAATAATGTAAATTATTATGATGTGCAAACAGCCTTATAAATATGGTAAATTCATGCTTTCTTAAAGTACTACTATTCAGACAAATGAATGATGTTTCTATATTTTTTCCTTTTTTGCTTTTAAATGTCTTAATCCTTTTAACTTTTTTCTCCCTTTTTCTAAAGCATAAGTAAGATATGTTAATTGTGTAAAAGTTTTAAATTTTAATATATACACATAGGAAGAAGTAGAAAAAAGCATTCTTACCCCATTTCAGCTATTTTGTAGCTGTTTCTCTAGAGGTAGCTTGAAATGCAATGTCATTTGTCTAGACCTGGTTAGTCAGAGTGCAGATGATGAGTTAAAATTAAAGAAAGACTGAAGGAATTTTTCCAGAGGTGAAGAGAAATGTTAGATGTGTAATAAAGAGACCATTCACACTATTTGATTTCAAGAAAGTTTCCTTATGTGAAAGCTTTTTTCCTAGCTAAAGGGTTTAATTAGCTCATTAATACTCCATTACTTCACATCTATTGAATATTTATTATGGCCCAGAACTGTGCTTAACATTGGGGATGCATTAGTAATCCAGATAAAGTGTTTAGAGCTATGTAGCATCCAACAAGTAAGTACTGTGGGCCAACTCGGTTCCAAGTGCAGGGCTAGGTACTGAGAATGTATGGTAGGAATGAACAAGGCAGAACAACATTCCTGCTTTCACGGTGGAAGGCAGGTAATGATGTCAGGAAGCAAAGTACAGTGCATGGAAGTTGAAGGGAGAGAGTGAGGCGCTCAGGGGCTGGAGCAGACGTAGGAGTCGGTGAATAGAAGGACTTCAGGTTGGGGAACCCCCAGAGCTCCGGTCATTTAGGCCTTGTAGGGCATTGTAAAGACTTTGGCTTTGACTCTGAATGAGATGGGAAGCTTTGATTGGGAGGTGGAGCAAAGAGAATTGACATTTTTTTTTGTTGTTGTTGTTGTTTTTTTTATTAAATCATAGCTGTGTACATTAATGTGATCATGGGGCATCATACACTGGTTTTATAGACCGTTTGACACATTTTCATCACACTGGTTAACATAGCCTTCCTGGCATTTTCTTAGTTATTGTGTTGAGACATTTACATTCTACACTTACTAAGTTTCACATATACCCTTGTAAGATGCACTGCAGGTGTAATCCCACCAATCATCCTCCCTCCACCCTCCTCCCTCTCCCTCCCCTCTCTTTCCCCCTTCCCCATATTCTTTGGTTATAACTGGGTTATAGCTTTCATGTGAAAGCCATAGATTAGCTTCATAGTAGGGCTGAGTACATTGGATACTTTTTCTTCCATTCTTGAAATACTTTACAAAGAAGAATATGTTCCAGCTCCATCCATGTAAACATGAAAGAGGTAAAGTCACTGACATGTTTTATTAATAAAAGAATCATTATTAGCTGCAGTGTGAGAAGACACCGACTTTGGTCAAAGAATAGCAACA
>CAUYPK010080908.1:0-43871 GCA_963574355.1 Loris lydekkerianus
TCTGATTGGACTTCTGTGATTCATACTTGAATTTGGCAACTCATGATGACTTGCAAGTTTTACTCAAAATGGCGGGTGCTGCAAAATGGCTACCTTCAATTTAGCATACTCATCAAGATGGCGTCAGTCTGGTTCCTTCACCACATCACAAAATCCCCAAACCAAAGATGTTGGCATGGATGTGGAGAAAGGGGAACACTTCTGCACAACTGGTGGGAATGTAAACTAATACCTTCCTTTTGGAAAGATGTTTGGAGATCACTTAGGGATCTAAAAATAGACCTGCCATTCGATCCTTTAATTCCTCTACTAGGTATATATCCAGAAGACCAAAAATCACTTTATAACAAAGATATTTGCACCAGAATGTTGATTGCAGCCCAATTCATAATTGCTAAGTCATGGAAGAAACCCAAGTGCCCATCGACCCATGAATGGATTAATAAATTATGGTATATGTACACCATGGAATATTATTCAGCCTTAAAAAAATATAGAGACTTTACCTCTTTCATGTTTACATGGATGGAGCTGGAACATATTCTTCTTAGCAAAGTATCTCAAGAATGGAAGAAAAATTATCCAATGTACTCAGCCCCACTATGAAACCAATTTATAGCTTTCATATGAAAGCTATAACCCAACTATAGCCCAAGAAGAAGGGGGAAAGGGGGGGTGAGGAGGGGGAGGATGGGTGGAGGGAGGGTAATTGGTGAGATCACACCTACGGTGCATTTTACAAGGTTACATGTTAAATTTACAAAGTATAGAGTATAAAGGTCTGAACACACACACACACACACACACACACACAAAAAGAAGTCATGCCAGTTGTATTTAAAACAATTTAGTTAACTGTAAATTTCATTTGCTCAAGTAGGCACCAAGGAAAAATAGAAAAGTAAGAGTCCTCATTGTCATTTTTAAGGAATATGTGTTCACGCCGAAATTCAAGAGCAATTACATAAAGTTTATTTTTTTAAGAATATTTATAAGTGGCCTGGAGAGAAATGCTTTATTTTTATATTCTTAGAGCACAGTACACGTGTGAAATATGATAGAAATAAGACTAAGGTAGTTGTTTTGCAAATGGTATCTGCATGTGAGCTTCCAATCATGTCCTGATAAGACTTTTTTTAATATAAATAAAGTCCTGTAAAATATCAAGTAAAAAATAAAAATAAATAAACAGGGGCTGGGTGTGGTGGGCTCATATGCCTGTAATCCTAGCACTCTGGGAGGCTGAAGTAGGTGAACAACTTGAGCTCATGTATTTGAGACCAGCCTGAGCAAAAGGTAAGACCCCATCTCTACTAAAAATAGAAAAACTGAGGCAAGAGGATCGTTTGAGCCCAAGAGTTGGAGGTTGCTGTGAGCTATGACACCAGGGCACTCTACACAGGGTGACAGCTTGAGACTCTGTCTGAAAAATAAATGAATAAATAAATAAATGAACAAATTTAACAAAGAACCAAATAGAATTTATTGAAATTAAACTACATCTAATTAATATTATACATATAATAAACTACATATATGTATGTACATGTTTAGATAGAAAGATATATAGGTGGGTAGATAGACAAACTGATAGGTGAAACACCAAAATAAACATAAACAAAGAAAGGATTAATGAACTAAAGATAATCTTAAGAGAATACTCAGAATGCAGTACAAAATGACAAGAAAATTGAAAACAGTAAGAGCAAGGGCAGAAAGAATTATGAGACAGAGCCTCATTCTGTCACCTGGGCTGGAGTGCCATGACCTCAGCCTAGCTCACAGAAAATTCAAACTCCTGGGCTCAAGCAATTCTCCTGCCTCAGCCTCCAGAGTAGCTGGGACTATACGTGCCTGCTGCTGTGCCAAGCTAGTTTTTCTATTTTTCAGTAGAGATGGGGTCTCACTCTTGATCAGGTGGGTCTTGAACTCCTGAGGCTCAAGTAATCCACCTACCTCTGCCTCTCAGAGTGATAGAAATACAGGCAAGAGTCATCGCTCCTGGCCAAAGATGAGAAATTTTAACACACAACAAAATAGAGTTCCACAAGAGAAAATAGAAAAAAAATAGGGGAGGGACTCGGTTTGAAGAGATACTAGCTAAGAAAATTCTAGAACTAATGAAAGACATGATTCCTCAGATATAGGAAATATAATGCATCCTAGGCAGGGTAAATTGTTTAAAAACAATCACATACTTTATATATATTATGTGAAACTATAAAAGAATATGTCTGAATTGTATCCTCAGACATCTCATTTTTCAAAAATGATAGCAAATTAAAGCATTTTAGCAAAACCATAACTGAAACAGTTTACCACTCATAGACCCTTATGAAAGGAACACCTGAAGGACAAACATATGGAAGAAGGAACAGCAAAATGCTCTAATATAATACAAAATGCTGAGCTGAATTGCTTAGAAAATAGAATTTTGAGATGGAAAAGAAAGAAAGACAAGAAAGCTGGCAAAAAAAAGGAAACACTTTGTGAAAGTCAAAAGAAATGTGTAATTGGTGTTACAAAGTGTAACGCATTGTGGATTCTTCCTCCTGACTTCCCACAAAATCTGTAGTAAGACATACATTTCTCTTAAATATGTAGTGGAATTGAATTTATTTCCTGAGATGGGATTAAGAGCCAGATAAATGATTGACATATATGCACAGCAAGAAGAGAGCTAATAGGTGCGATATGTGGGTATTGGTAGAAGAGTTGGCATTCTCAAGATGTGTCCCCTGGCCCTGTTGGGCACAGCCTAAGGTCTTTCTGGGGGGAGCTACTAGTATCATTGATATTTCATAGTGCACTTTTCATATTTTTTCCCCGTACCATTTGTCATAAGCAAAAGGAATTACTTACCAGGTTGGGTTATGGAGCAACCTGGTTACTCATCAGAATTACTTATGAGATTAGACTATGACTCAGAAAAAAGTCAAGCAGCACCCCCATTTCCATCAAGGTCAGGCCTCGATATTGTTGATGGCAGATTTCAAGCACAAACTTAGGGGAAAAGGGAAATGAAAACCCATATGATTGGGCACTGGACACCACTCTTTTCCCACATGACATCATTTAACCCTCTCATAAAAGGTATATCAAGTCTAGAGACAAGTGTGGTCATTACATGATGAGAAGGAGGCCTGGGAAAGAAGAGGAGCAAAGTGAAGTATGCCATACATAGTTGGAGATGAGTTTATTCCTAATAATGACATTATAAAAATCAGCATAATTATAATGGATCAGATCGATGATCTAAGAAGTTGTCTAACTAGAGGAAACCTCGCTGTTGCCAAAGTCAAGTGTTACCAAACCACACTCTGTGGCCAAATCCAGCCTACCCCTGTTTTTGTACAGCTATGAGCTAAGATCGTTTTTTTACATATTTTTAAATGGTTGAAAAAAAATCACGAGAATAATATTTTGTGATAAGTGAAAACTTATGAAATTCAAATTTTGGTATTTGCTATGGTCTGAATGCTGTATCATTCTCCCACCCCATCCCCCACAACATGTACACGTTGAAAACCTAATCACCAGTGTGCTGGTGTTAGGAGATGGAGCCTTTGGGAGGTGATTACACCATGAGGGCAGAAGTCTCATGGATGGGACCAGTACCCTTATACAAGAGGTCCCAGAGAACCGCCTTCCCCCTTCTACCATGTGAGGACACAGCGAGAAGGACACAACCATCTCAGGAAACAGGGTCTCACCAGACACTGAATCTGCTAGTGCCTTGATCTTGGACCTCCCAGTCTCCAGAACTGTGAGCAATAAATTGGTTATAAACCACCCAGTGGATGGTATTTTGTTATTCAAATGAAAAGGACCAAGACAGTACTACAAAATTTTATTGGGACTCAGCCATGCTCATTCATTTAAGATAGTCTAGGCTGCTTCTGTGCTGTAACAACAGAGTTAAGTAGTTGTGGCAGAAATAACAGAGTAAATAAAGGGTAAGGCATGAGGAATAATCAGGCCCCCATTCCAATGGAAGTAGCGCCCATGTTTAATATGCGCACTCAAGATACATGCGCCTTCTGTGTCTGTTGTCCCTTTGTCTTCCTCGCCCTCCCCCAATTCTGAGGCACAGAATGCTCCCATGACTTCCCCATATTTCACATGCTTGTTAGAAGGCCGTGACCACAAACCTCCATACTTGCCTTGACCATGGCCTCAAACTCAGTGTGGCTCCACTATCCCAGCTGACTCAGCCCCAGTCAGCGTGGTGGTCAGTCCACAGACAACACTGGTTTTGCCAGAACTTGAGTCATTCTGAGTAATTATAAGAGCTGATGAACTCTGTCAGAACCAAATTCTTCTCTCCCATGAACTGAAGCAAAGGGGTCTCTGCTTCTGTCCTGTACAAGGTGGGTGACAGAAGGTTCTGGCCATTTTGGGAACTCCCCAGGGCTCTGTAGCTTCTGTGGCCACCTTCTGTATGCCTACCCTGAATTTAGACTCCCGCATGCCTTTTTCTCTAGAGACAGCACTGTCACAGGGTGAAGACAGACTTAGTCTAAAATCCTAGCTCTCCCACTGGGCTGTGGGACCTGGGAGAAGCCACCTCACTTCTCTGAGCCATGATGGCCCCACCTGCAAAATGAGGACAGCAAGCCCTTTCCACAGACCGCTGAAGTTGGAAGGCAGGCAGGGCTTCCCAGGTGCAACACCTGCACCCTGTCCCACCACATCCGAACTGCTTCCCATGCCTCTGCCTCGTCTCTGTTAATCCCTGTCTTGTTTGCACTTCCTTTCCTGGCACCTATGCTTAAGTTCAGCTTCCCTGGGAAGCTTCCAACACCAGGCTTGCTTGAGCGCCGTTCCCCTGTACTGTGTTCTGGCCCTGCTTATCTATGGCCCTTACTCAAGGGCTGCAAAACTATTCCCACGCCTGCCTGCCTTGCCCTTTTCCAAGATCCTCCAAGGCAGGAGGCTTAATTCTTTGTTCTCCATTCTGAACTCATTGCCTGGCACATTGACTGAACTCTAAGGAAGGCGAGGGGAGGGGCGCATTAATTTGAGTATTCTTGAGTTCTGGAAATGTATGCAATTTGTCTCTTTCAGGGTCTGTAACCCTCCAAAATCTGACCTCTTAGAACCAAAATCTGCCCTGCAAGGGCACTCTGACACAAGCAGTGACAACTCCACAGGAAGCCTTGTGTGCACAGACCCTGCTAGCACTGGCCTTGCAGCCCCAGGCTCCCCATTACTGAGAATCTGAAAGCTGAGTGTCTGTCCGGCAGCCCCTGGTCATGTGTGCACACAATCAGTAGCCTGTCCAATACAAACAACCAAGGAAAGACAATGCCAGTCTGTTCCAAACAGAGAGGAATTCTAAGCAGTTGCTATTTCCTGGATGACTGAGTATTCTTTACCCTGACAACATGGACAGTCTGAACAGAATTTATTCAAAATCGTCTTTTCCTCCTAGTTTCAAAGTAAGAGGTGAAATATTACCCCTCTTGATAACCCCTTGTGATAGTGATATCAGAAATAGAGAGGCTTCCAATGGATACTTTAGTACCACCACTTCCAAGGAAAATGCAAATTTAAGTGTAAAAACAGCAATGAGAGTGCAGGGGAGAATAGCAAGTGTGTACACACTTTGCTGGGAGACCAGCAGGTACAATTCTACCTCTGATCAGACTCATTGTGCAAATGGCTTTGCATGTACCATACAGACATTATTTTTTAGCTTGAATATTAGGCTAAGGAGAAAAACGCTGTAGCCTTAAATAAAGGAAATATCTCCCTAAGGAAATAATTGAAGGCCCCAATTGCTCAAGTCTTTCAAAATAAACTGTACAAAGCACCCCTGAAAATGCTATGGGGAATAATTCTGCATTCGCTGAGGAATCGGCTAGATGATCTAATAGGTCTTTGCCCTTGCTCTAATTTTGATGACTCATGTGTGACTTATTTAATTGTTATCTGTTGCAGATATATAAAAGAATGCTTTTATTCTTAAAAAATCTAAATTCAAACCATCTTTATTAACATTTCCAAGTTTCTACTCCCATCACCCTTCAGAACACTGACATATTAACTTTTTGACCTACCCGGAACCCTCCTGCTACCTCCAGGATACAAAAAGTACATCTGCTACACAGCTGGGTATAATGGTAGCCCCCACCCAGTGGCAGGGCACTGAAAACAGGTGGGAGAACTAGGAGTTAAGTGAAGTCTCCCAGGAATTCCAATCCATTGCAGGCTGCTTAATTCAGAAGCTGCCTGGGGCCTAGGTGTAACCACAGCTAGGAAAACAATGCCTAACTACCTCCCCTCCACAGTATTTAACATTTAGCATAGTCAGAAAACCACCTGTTACTTGGGAGAGCCCTAATTAAACAACAATGAATAAAAACATACTGTGAATTACTAACCCAAACCCCAGGCAGATGTGGTATTTAACTGTGGGCTTGGTCTGAGCTATTAATTTGCAATACAAATAACAGACAACAAAACATATACCAAACCAAGACCCTGCCTGCACAGGGTTTTTATTTCAAGTCCTTGACAGCTGTGGTTTGTAACGCGAAGGTCAGCAGAGCCCGTGTTTCTTGCAAACAGGAATGGTGTCTGATAATGCATCAGAACAGAGCTGCAGCCAGTTAGAGTTGAATGAACCACTGGACCACTGTGCATATCCACAAATGACAGGTGATTTCACCCTCCCACCTGGGGCTATCTCTAGCTGAGGCCATTTGGCCCCACCGATGCCAAGAGCAGATCCTCTACCTCAAGGGACTACACAGCCAAGTTCAGATCTAGCCAGGAGACACTTCAAGCACAGCACAGACAAATACCTGAAAACACATTTCTCCACCTGCCAGCAGAATTGCTGTTATACATGGAAACTCTGAGAAAGGGACAGTGGCGGGAAGAGGTCAGTCTCTACTTGGAAATTCTGTTATGTTTAGCAAATGTTAGTTTGTTTTTAAGGCTTTGATTCCACTTGCTTAAGCTTCTTCCAGATCTTTAGAGAGAAACATATTCTTGAGAGGGTGAAGGGGAGGGCACAGGGTGTGAACTGAAGGAGATAGGGGCAAAGCAATTTGGCAGCAGGAGGGTGTTCATGACTTTGTACTCAACATTACTCTTAAAAGAGTTCAGAATTTGGTTGATGGATCTATGTAAATAGATGAAAAGTAGAAAAAGACAAGCTAGCGTTGTTTCAGAGGTTGAAAGCATCACTTTGATTTGCAATGATTTTCAATCTACCTTTTTACTACACAGAAACATTGCAAAAGCAAGAGCCTCAAATGTCAGGAATTAAAGCCTGCCAATGTTCTGTTGGCATATAGTTTAATTCTTGAACAATTATCCTGCCATATACATTTATTCTTAAATTTTATATATTGACACATTAAATTTTGAACTGAAAGAGAAAATGGCATATGTAAACACCCCCAAATGTAGAACTGACTCTTAAGTTCAATCTACTGGTGCATATATGTGTGCATGAGTGCACATGTATGTGTACTAAATCTGTGAAAAGTGCAAATTGCTGGTTTATTGCAATGACTTAATACTTAATATCACTCTGAAAGACTAGATGTACATTTTTATGCCCTGAAAATGTTTTCAGTAGATTTTTTTATGGAATAGACTATTGTCTATGTTTAAGACACGATCTCTGTATGACATAAAATAAGTTGCACAATTATGAATTTGGAATAGAGAGTGCCCTTCATGTGGTTACAAGTATATTATTGCCCTTCAGTGGCTCCCCACTACCTTTCAAGCCAACATCCCAGATACAGCCTCAAACACCGTTTCTGGATTCATCTTCTATTACTTGGCAAACTTCCTACCATCATAGTGGACTCTGGAATGCTTTGCAAAGCTTACCTGTCTTTTTTCATCTTTATGTCTCTGCTCTTCTCCTCTTTAAAAGACCTTCCAAGTTCCCCACATCCCAGTTGTAGTCTCATCCCAAAGACCATTTCCTGAGCACCATGAGTATCTTCTTAATGGCTCCCATGCACAATGCCTAGCCCCAGCCCCCAGTTCCAAGCACAATGCCTAGCAAGGGTAGACACTCAGTATAGCACTGAATGGATGCATGCCCTCATCCTTTTCAAAAGCCATTTCTGATCCCATCTTATACTGGATCCCAGATATGGTGTAGGGTTCTTTAGTGGAACCCTACATATTCCATCTGGTATCAAAGTCACTGTCTGCCACCTCCCGGGCCCTCCCATGCCCAGCCCATTCTAGCCTCCTTGACTTTCTAATTCACACACCTTACAGATGTACCTAACACTCTGCCAGCTTTTCATAACCTTCCAACAGTGCAGAAAAGTTTACAACGAACTTCACACTCACCATCTTACATCATTCCATCAGTAAGTATATAAAATAGAAAGGGCTACCATTTGATAGATAATGACAGGTAACATTTACGGAGGGCTTACTTCATGCCAGGCACATTAAATATATAACCTTATTTAACCCTAACAACCCCACGAAGACAGCCCTATATTTGTCCTTGTTTTACAAAGGAAAGATCTGTGGCCTGGATGGGCAAAGTAGAGGACCAAGGACACCTGGCTGGTAAGAAGCAAGGAGGTCAGGTGAGCAAACTGGGTCTGGGTCCAGAGTCTGTGCATGTAGTCATAGCCCTCAGCCGAAGCTTACACAGCTCGTCTCAAAATCTCAGTGCTAGAGATGACAGAGCCAAGGCAGGAAGTCAGTTCTTTGCATTCTACTCCACAGCCTCTTCTTTCCTCTCTTGAAAGTACCCTGAAAAATAACTGAATTTAGTCTGAGAGCTGACTCCAGTTGGTGGGATGGCATAGTAAAGAGCACTGATTATTTAACCCAATTCCCAGCTTCAAAGCCCAGCCACATTCTAGTGGGGCAGTACTGTGCAAGCTGGTTAATTTTTCTGTACCCCATAACTTCATTGGTGATGAAGGCAATAACAGTACCTACCATGGAAGGGTGTTGTGAGGACCATGAGGAGCATAAGGAGTGCTGCACGATTTATGCAGACTTAGCACCTTGTCCCATTTGGAGTTCTGAAGCCAATGGTCCAAAAATTTTTTTTCTTGGGTTTTCTTGGGTGTCCATGCATCTGTGTGCTAGGAACCCCCTAAATATTCCAGAGAATGATTTCATTCCATGTAGAACTGGCCCTCACATCCAAGGCCATCTTAGCCCCAATATCATGGGGGTCACTCTGCCATCTACCCATCCTCACATGTGTAGAGAGAGTTGACCAGTGCCAAGGGTGACACCTCCTGCTGTGGACACACAGGTTTCTCAGTTTCATCCTACCCCAGCCAAGTTCCCTCCCAGAATCCACTCCTGGCCCATTAGGAATATACTAATGACCACATCCATAGATGCTTGCTTTGTCCTGATTTCACACATGGCACTCCAGATGGGATTGACACTCGACACTGTCCCATTTTCCATTTTGTGTGCACTTAATCCAACTAAAAGGCCACAAAGGATGCCCATCTGCATGAGCTCCCAAACCCTCTTATCTGTCCATCTCTCTGCTCCCCAGATTTCTGCCTTTCTCTTTGTTTCCTTCTGTTTCTCTATTCCCTTTCTCACTGAGTCTGGGTCTCTCTTTCCCTTTATTTCTGCATCCAAGTTCTCTCTGACTCTCTTTCTTTCTCTCTCTCTCTCATACACACACACAGAGACACACATAAACACAAACATGACATGCTAATTGGGGTCCCAAGTGAGTTTGACTCACCCCTGCAGGCAGAAGTGAACTGAGATGGACTCGAAGGGACATACTTCACACCTGTCGGTGAAGCTCAACTGTGTGTTGTATAAAACTAGACCCTGGGACAGGCCTAGGGACAGGCCGACCTGGCTGGATTGGGCTGAGCTTCAGCTGTCCCTCCAAAGTGGGTCCAGGAAACAAATGCTCCTTCTGTTCTCAGTGGATGAGAGCATCTCTTGGAATGTCTGGGGAGCAGCTGTGGGCCCCTCCACAGGGTGGACAAAGACGGCTGCTCCCAATGAGTTTACACAACTATATGTACTGCAGTTGGTCAGCTATTTTTACAAAATTCCAGTTATGCAGCAAAAAGATGAATACCACATAACGAGGAATTAGGTGATGTCCCAGTGCTAACGTCACTGGAGTATATCAGTAGCAAGGAAATGTCTTGAGACTGGACTGGCCATAATAGGAAAGAAATATTACCCGAAACAAAGGTGCCTCTATTAATATATTACTTTCGATTTAAAGAGGTCTGCCAACTGGAATACAGCCCATCAGGAGTGAACACTGAATGTTGCTGTAAAGGAAGGGTTGGAATATTTTTAAGGGTAGGCTGTGATCCAAGGTTTCATCTATCATTTTCTTCACTTGACAACTATTTTCAGGTTCATAGCACTGAAAGCATGGGGCTGGCCCAGGGGATGTGCCCCCAGCCTCACAGAGCTTATAGTTTAGAGGAGAATAAGGATGAGTGAACAAGAAATGACCACGTTGTGTGCTTGAGTGTCTGGAATACAGAAGTCCAGGGTACTAAGCTTAGGGTGGGGGGTGCTAAGTAGGCAAGCAGTGAGGAAGGGCCTCCCAAAGGAAGTGGCAACAGAAGCTGATGCCTGGCTCATGAGTGGGACTAACAACCAAAGAGAAGGAAAGAGTGTTCCAGGCAAAGAGACAGAAAGCACAAAGGCCAGAAGTGGGAAAGGTTAGAAGGAGAGTAAAGCCAGAAAACACAGGGTCTGATAAGCCCCATTAAGGAATTTGGGCCACTTCCTAGGTTGATGAAAAGTGATTACAGTTTGCAGTACATTGTACAATATATTCAGAATTGCATTTGGGCAATATGTCTCTGGCTGCTGCAGAAAGAAAAGAATGAAGGCAAGCAGGCAGCTGTTCTAACCTCAGTGGAGAGAATGAAGGAATTAGGAAACATTAGGAGGCAAATCAATATCATTTGAGGGTTGATTGTATGAGGGGCTGGTTAGGAGAAGCCATCAGGGTGCCCTCTTGGCCTTTGGTTTGAACAGTGATGCTATTTGCATTAGAACAGCAGAGTGGTAAGAAGAGAAACCCTGCCTTGGGCATACTGATGCTCATGGACATCTGTGGCGCTCAGACTCTGGGGTGCCTCTATGGTCCCACCTCCCAGTTCTCACACCCTTGGATAGTCCTTTGCCCTTGAGTGTGGGTAGGATCCATGATTCTATTCTGACCAGGAACTCAGGTTCCTTCAACAACCTAAGTGAGCTTGGAAGCAGATTCTTCCCCAGTTGAGCCTCCAGATGAGAACATAGTACATATAGTTACATAAACTCACTGGGACCAGCCTTTCTGTCCACCCTGTGGAGGAGCCCACAGCTGTTACCCAGATATTCCAGGAGATGCTCTCATCCAACTGGAACTGGAGAGTCTCCAAAGAATTTGATGTAGGGAACAGCCATCCTAGAAAGCCCTCATGAGAAGGAACCATGAGCAGCCTTTATTACTTGAGGACAGTCACCAGCCAACAGCCAGAAAAACATCAGAACCCTTGGTCATACTACATACAGCTGCAAGGAAATTTGTTCCTCCAACAACAACCTGAGTGAGTTTAGAAGCAGATTCTTCCCCAGTTGAGCCTCCAGATGAGAACACAGCTCAGTTGAGGTAGACGACCTAGTTAAGCCACGTCCAGATTTTTAGCCCATGGAAATTGTGAGATAGTAAGCATGTGTTGGTTAAAGACATTAAGCATATGGCAACTTGTTATACAGCAATAGGAAAATAATATAGCATCTAATTAGATATAGCAAATGAGCAATTGGATATTTGGGTCTGAATCTCAAGACAGATGTTAAGCCTGGGGATACTACATTTGGCAATTGTCAGTAGATAGTAGTAGCCAAAGCCATAGAAGGCTATGCCAATAATAAGGAAAAGGCCTAGTAGAGAGACCAGAGGATCCACCTATGTTTAATTGATAATAGTCTCAAAAGATTCTGACAAAAAAGGCCCAGAGAGGCAAGAGGAAACTAGAAATGTGATTATATTAATAATAGACAACATGAAGGCCATTCGAGACCAGCCTGAACAAGAGTGCAACCCCATCTCTACCAAAAACAGAAAAAATTAGCTAAGCATGGGGGTGGGTGCCTGTAATCCCAGTTACTTGGAAAGCTGAGGCAGGAGGATAGCTTGAAGCTAGGAGTTGGAGGTTGTTATGATCCAGGCTGACACCATGGCACTGTAGCTCAGGCAACAGAGTGAGACTCTATCAAAATAATAATAAAACATAGCCAACATGTATTAAGAACATTCTATGTGCCAGGTACTGTTCCAAGCAGATAATAGGTGTTAATTCATAAAACCCTTACAATACCCCATATTGCACTACCAGGTTAGTATCTTGTATTATAGATGAGGCAACTAAGGGGCAGAGAGATTAAGTGACTCTCCCAAGGTCACAAACTAGTAAATGGAAGAGTACCTCAGGTGGCTGTCTCCAGGACCCACGTTCTCACCTACGTATGTTCAATTGACTCTTTATGAGAGCAGAAATCCAGTGCAAATTGACTCAACCATAAGAGAGGATTTACTAGATCACCATTGCTAAGAAAATGAGGGGATGGAATATACAGTATATTTCAGGCACACCAAGGGATATAGCAAGGTCGTCTCTACCCCAGCTGCGCCCATTCCTTCCTCCCTCCATCTCTCAGCTCAGCCCCCCCCCAGTGTTGGCTTCATTCTCAGACAAGACCTATGTACAATATGGCAGAGATAACTCCCAGCACTTACCCACTCTAAACCAATCATAAAGGCCAGGACAGTTCCCTCACTGTGTCCCTCCCCCACAAAATACGTAAAATTAAAACTTGAAACCTAATCTCCAGGGCGATAGTATGAAGATGTGAGACTTTGGGGAGATGATACAATCAGGAGGGCAAAGCTCTCAGGAGCAGGATTCACGTCCTTGTGTGAGAGACCCCGGAGACCTCTCTTGCCCCGTCTGCTGTGTGAGAGCAGTGAGGAGAAGGCATCTGTGAACCAGGAAGTGAGCCCCCCTCCCCAGACACCGGTGCTCCCAGCAGACTGATCTCCTGCCTGATTTTCCTGCCTCCAGAAATGTGAGAAACAAATTTCTATAGTATTCTGATATAGCCGCCTGAACAGACTAAGACAACTCTTTCCCCATCCCAAATTTAGAATCGATTGAGAGATGAGTATAAGAGCCAGACAGAGTTCACATGTCAGACCTAAAGGTGGGAAAAAGCTATACTGGAGACATGACTTAAATGTTTGGCAAAAATTGGGTTTTTGATATTGCACCTAAGAATAAAGGTTACCCAAGCCATAGGCAACACTGAACAGCTGGCAGCTGTCCCAGACAGGGCATAGCCTGGAACCCAACGTGCCCAGCTAAGCTTGCCATGTGTCATCATAATGCACTTCTGATCCAAACGTTTGGATGGGAGGATGGACCCAAGCCACATGGGGCTCCTGCCAAACGTACCTACCTGGTGGTGATTCACCTCTCCACTGGCCTTCCCACCCTCCACACCACACCATATCTCTGCCCTATTGTTTCTGTTTCTCCGGAGAACCCAGTCTAATGCAGATACTGACCTTCTGATCCCCTCCTTTGTTTTGTTTGTTTGTTTTTGCTTTTTTTGCAGTTTTTGGCCAGGGCCAGGTTTGAACCCACCACCTCCGGTATATGGGGCCGGCCCCCTACTCCTTGAGCCACAGGCTCCACCCATGATCCCCCTCCTTTGTAAAAGAATAGGGTAACATACATACACACACACTCATATATGTATACCTATATCTCTACCCCATTGTTTCTGTTTTTCTGGAGAACCCAGTTGTCACAGCCCCTATCGCCCTGTCCCCGTGGCTGCACAAAGGAAACAGGCGTGACACAGATAGAAGAACAAGCTTGCAAGAGGAGGGCTAGCCATAAGCGCAGGGTAGCCCCAAGCAACCTCCACAGTAGCTGTTTATTGAGATGGTACATGACAGGTGAGGGAGTATTAGACAATGACGGCGTGCTTAAAGATTGCCAGGGGCTCAGCTCTGTCCCCCCTACTCCAAAGCATATTTAAGCTTTAACACCTGCAGATGAGTTACCTGAGGGTCTGCCCCCAAACTGCAGATCATCTTGCTCAGAGGCTGTCCGGCACTCAGTGTGCTCTACACCCAGTCTGATGCAGATACAGTATGTGTGTATGTGTACAGGTGTGTATATATATACATGCACACACTCATATTTATGCCTCTTCTCTTTTCTCTCTTCTCTCTCTCTGTCTCTCTCTCCCTCTCTCTCTGTCTCTCTCTATATATATATTATATAGAGAGATAATATATAAATATATAAATATATAATATATAATATATATATATATATATATACACACACACACACACACACTTTGGAGGGGCACTAGAGTTAACCAAAGGAAATGTTTCTACAAGAAAGGAATGGGGAGCATTATCAGATGCTCAGATAGGCTAAGAAGATAAGGACGAAAGTATGTTTGCTAAATTTACTGGCATGGAGGCCACCACAGCCATGGAAAGACCAGATTCAAAGGGAGGCCAGTGGTAAAACCACACGGTGGAGGGGCAGTCATGCAAGATGGGGGTATAAGAGCAGGAACTTGCAGGCCCCTTCAGTAAGTGTGGAAGATACACGTGGGGAGGTGGTCCAAGGGTTTGGGTGGACTGGGGGGATTTATTTTCTTAATGTAAGAGATACCTAACTGAGGAATGGAGTTGGCAGATAACAAGAGGCTCAAAAATAAAAGAGAAAGACTCTAGTCATGGAGTGTAGTCCTGAGGAAGGCAGGCAGAGGGGTACTCTGAACACAGCCATAGAGAAAGGCATGGCTGATAAGTATAAAGGTTGATTCTGTGTGTCAACTTGACCTGGCCACAGGGTGCCCAGATGTTTAGTCTGACATTATTTCTGTGTGTGGCTGGGAGGGTGTTTTTGGATGAGGTTAACATTTGAATCAGTAGACTAGAGTAAAGCAAGCAAGGAAGATGGGGTGCAGAGGGAGGTGGATTTGTAAATCCAGTGGAAGGAAGTTCAATTTCCTTCTGACAACTTTGGTCTATTCTGGGGAGGAAGTAACATCCACCAAAGGAGGCACTGAAGCACTGAGTTGAGAAGTTAGTCCCCAGAGTTAGACCTCAACAATGGGCAAGTGCCTCCCGTACTTAACCAATCCCTGTGAAAGGAGGATGTTAAAAGTTCCTCTCCAAATGTAAAAGTACTCAGAACCAGCCTGGAACCCAGCAAACACTCAGGACATGCTTGCTCACTCATGGGAAGAGTTTGAGAGGCAAAGAGAGTATCGGCAGTAGACCACTGACTATGAAACCGCTAACAGGTCACAGCTATTCAAGTTTAACTCTCAGCCACAGGAAACAGAACCTTTGCTAATCCACTCGGCTGCAGGTCCCAGCAATCTCAGGACTATCACCAGTCACCCTCTTCAAATTCTAGCAAGACAGGCCATCTCATTTGTAAAATCATGGCAGACAACGTGCACACTGGGGTGAGAGTCAGTCCCAGATCCCCTTGCCTCCCCCACCCCCACCAGCACCACCAACAGCTAGGGGAACATGAGCTATTTGCAGGAAAGGCCATTACAGTATATACTCAAGTATAAGCCGAGTTTTTCCCGGCACAAAATCTGTGCCGAAAAACCCGAACTTGGCACAAATTTTGTGCCGGAAAAAACTCGGCTTATACTTGAGTATATACAGTATTTAAAGTGACTTTAAAGTTGTATCAAGACCCAGCAAGTTGCTGTTTGGGAGGCTCAGAAGTGAGTCACTTGCCTACAGTTGGCACCTTCAAAAGGATCAATTGTGTAAGCTACTCTGGATAAGAAAAGAAGGGTAGCTGGACTTAGTTAAGTGGGGAGGCTGCCCCTCCCCTGTCAGCCAGACCACCAAACACAGCCCAGATGACCCATTAAGGACGCTGCTTCCATTCTGTGAGGCACGTGGGAAGGCAAATTTTCCCCACAAAACATCCTGTCTTCTGTCCAGTGTGCCAGGTTGATCTCGCATTCCCAAAGGAGTTTTTCTCCTTGAATTCTTTGGGCAGGAGTAGGTAAGAGAACTGACCCAGTTGTGGGTCCCTATTTAATCACAGAAAAAGCAGAACTGCTCCAGTTCCTTTGTTCCTTTTCCAGAAAGGTCGGGCAATTTCTGAGCTTGTTTTTCCCTTTATATCCTTGGAACTCACCTAAAGGCAGTTTATCCTATTTCACCATTCTAAAATACACATTTCCCCCCACATTATAACATCTCAGAAATGGTGATACAGTTCATAGTTCCCAGCAACTTAGCCTTGTGTAACAGTTATAATCAATGCCTTTGTCTTGATGGACCGAGGAGCCTGCCCTTCAGTGAGCACTGTGGTAGAGAGACAGTGGCTAATCTCCATAACTCTTTCCACAGCCCTGAACATTTGATACGATTCCCCCTTTCATGGCAGAACACACGATTAGGCAGATGGAGTGGCCTGCTGAAGGCCACAGGGCTAAAGGACAAATATTTATGATTCCATTTAGAAGAGGTACCAAGGCTAGGCTAAGTCACAAATACAGAAAGTAGAATAAAGGCCTTCTGTGCTTGGGGAAGGGGAAGATGAGGTACTCCTGTTTAACAGGCACAGAGTTTCTGTACAGGGTAAAACTCTTGAGATGGATGGTGATGACAGTCATACAACACTGTGATTATATGTACTGTCACTGATTTGTACATTTAAAAATGGGTAAAATGGTAACTTCTATGTTATGTATATTTTACCGTCATTTTTTTTGAAAATTGCTCCAAAAAGTGATTTGGTACTAATTGTGCTACCCAAAATTTAAAAAGAAAATAAAGAAAAGGAAGACTTTTGAGACCTGCATTAAGGTCAAAGTCAGAAGCCATGATCCAGGAGAGAACCAGGTGAGAGCCAAGAGGTGGTGAGTTGCGTGTTCTTGGAAGAGGAAGAGCTAGAAAAGGCCAAGGCCGTGAGTTCTGCTGGACAATCCTGGGCACAGAACCAGAATGTCTCAGAGCAGATGGCAAGTTTGGTCTTGACAGCAAGGAACGGCTGAGGGATGCCATGTCATGGAGAAATAAACCACCTACCGCAGGACGCTGGGAATTACTCTAAGCACACAAACACACTAGCCCTTCCACATATCAGACAACGCCGTATCCTTCCTCAAACCTGTAAATAAACATCTGTGCATCTTAACTGTAATTGCAGTAAGGAAGCAGTTGACCTATGAAGTCACCAGTGGCCTTCTGGAGACGTTTGTGCAACCTAAAGTGTTTATTCACATCAGATTCCAAACACAGAGTGTGGTGGGCGATGCTCTTGATAAATGCGTGCTGACGGGCAGTTCCTGCCCTGCAGGAAGTGATTCCCAGAGGGCTCTGAGGAGCTCCTTCCCCTGCCAGGCCAGAGGACTGAGGGGAAATGGGGGATGCCACCAACGACCAGCTGAGGCCGCCTGCCTCCCGTTGAAACAAGCACTGCCCTGATCAGAGGCTTTCATATTGTTTTTACAGAGAAAGGAATAAAGATCTGTGCTCAGAAGAATCAAGGAGGATTCTAGTACTCGCCCTGTCTCCACTGTTATTCGTGTGGGTGTTGTGGGCACAGATGAGAAGGAAGATGAGACAGTGTATGTCTCATCTGGGTATCGTGGAGGCTGCAGGAGAGTCTGCACTGGTTTCAAGATTTATCAGAAAAACAAACAAAAGAAAGTATTCTCTGAAAAAGTAGCAAAAGTCCCAACTCGGGATCAGAGGACCCTCCTCTCATTTAATAAACCCAATAACCCCAATCTATTTCCGTCAACCTGTATGTGTGAATCTAAGAACCAACCCAAATACCTCCATGCCATCAGGGGACAGGGGTATCTGGGGGCTTGGGCCTGACCGTGGCCTCAATCTGCCTTCCTGTGTTTTGGCTTCTTATTCCAAATAAGTAATTTCTGAGGGTAACACATGTACAGTGTCTCCAGTTATTTTACATTCATAATTATTAATGATAAGGTAGAAATAACACGTAAAAGTAAAATTCATGAAATAGAAACAAATGTAATGACCCTAATTCTACCACCCTAACATAAATACTTCAGTTTTATACTTAAATATCTTTTTTCTGCAGCATGAATGAGGCATAACTGGTTCTGGAAAGTACTCAAATATTTTAGCTGGGTTTTTTTGTGTGTGTGTTTTTTTGTTTTTTCAGAAAAAAATAAAGAATTGTTATAATAGATTTGATTTTTTTTCACGGTCAATCCCCTATGCTTTCTGAACTCCAAGTTGTGGTGACTCTTGGTGAATGTTACAGGTTGAATTGTGTTCCTCCACCCTCAAAGTTGTATGTTAATGTGCTAACCCCAGTGCCTCAAGATATGACTTATTTGGGTATAACATTGTTTAAAGGGGTGATTAGGTTAATGGTATTAATGGGGTCATTAGGGTGGGCCCTAATCCAGTACAACTGGTGTCTTTATAAGAAGAGGAAATTGGGACACGGAAAGATGAGCACAGAGGGAAGAAAACGTGAAGATCCAGGGAGGAGACAGCAGTCTACAAGCAGGAGAGAGAAGCCTCAGGAGGAGCCAGCCCTGGGGAACACCCTGATCTAGGACTTCCAGCCTCCAAAACTGTGAGAAACTAAATTGCTGGTATTTAAGCCACCCCATCTGGGGCACTTGGTTATGGCATCCTGACCCACTAACACAATGAGATCTGATTGTCTTTCTTGGTAAACTGCACTGATCACATTAAGGAGTCACTGACCACAAAAGTGTATTGTGACCCAGGCCTTCCGTGTAATAATACTGGGGAAAACACCTACACACACACACACTCAAGTTCACAAGCTGTTGTAATGGGTACAGACCTATTAAATTGTAACACGAATGTGTTTTGCAACAATTTTTCTGTTTTGATCCTGTAACAGAGCTAGGGTCTTGCAGAGTAACCACATCCTCTACCTTTAGCTGCTTCTGCCTTCCTGCCAGCCAGCTACGCTCAGGTAGGCTCACAGAGATGCTTCGAGAGGGAGCCTAGGATAAGAGTTAGGTGGAGGAGCTCCCTCCAACCCTGCCGGCCTCTCCAGTCTTTCTGAGAAGGTTTAGGTAATGGTATATCCACTTTTCCAAAAAGGAGACCCTTCCCATGCACCACAGTTTCTTCAGAGAGCTGGTAAGCAGGAAGCACTCTCCAGGGATCAGACCTGTGATGGCTCATTTCACAGTTCTAACATGACAAATGTTCCAGTGACTCACCAGAGGCCACTGAGTAGCCACATTCACCTGCAGTACTGGGGGGGGAGGTGGGCTTCCCAGAGGCACCACTGACTGTTTGCTTTCAGATTTAAAGCACCTCTGAGACCTGGGTGTAATAAGCAGCAGTCACACCGGGACGCTGCCTGTGTCGTGAGTAATACAGCTTTAAACAACAGTGACAAGATCAGAGACAGTAAGGCAGTCTGACTGTAGGGGAACAAGTCACCTGGTCCTCCTGGTCCTTCAATTCTGAGTTGGTACATTCAGGAACCACCAAGGGTACAAAAGGTCAAGGATCCACCTTTTCCTCATTCCCTACAACATTCAAAAAAAGCACGGAGGCTGAATGGAACTCGGCCTTTGTAGGACCGAACTGCAGAAAGGAGTTGCTAAAGGCAGCTGCAGCCCAGCACCAAGGATGACCTCCACACGGCAGGGAGGATGAAGAAGGCTGAGATCAAGGGCATGCTGGAAACTGCTGGCTGGCTATGTGCCCAACAGGATGGGGCATGAACACCTCTGAGGATTTCTGGTCTACTAAACACCCAGCGGCAGCACCCAGAACAATTGCTGAAAGGCACAGTAACTTTCATGGATCTCAACAACCACACTGCTGCGGTTACAACCTAGTTTCAGCTTTTGCCTCAGCCCGACGATTCATGCTCTTTCTCATGGGGAACTCTCCTATGACCACTGTTACCTCCTCTCATTAAAAGGCAGCCTCTGCATTGTCACTGAGGCCATAAAAATACCTGGGAGACAGTGACACCCCACACAGCCATGCCCACTGGTGCTCTGTCCAACCTCCCCAGTGACATCATTTTTTTCTGGGCTAGGGAAGGATGAGCCAGGGTCCCACAGAGGTTCACCTCCAAGCCAGGGCTGACCTAAGTTCACGTGCAACAGGAAAATCAGCTGCCAAAGGCATGAGGTGGTCACTGGTGGGGGTCTGGGGGTTCCACTAACCTTGTACTTGCTCAAAGAAGATTTTAAGAACTACAACTTTAGAAGACGGCATTGACAAAAAAAGGCGAGTGGCTGTGTCTCCACGGACAGCTCCCTGCAGACATTCTGCCACTTAATCCTCACAAGTTTGTGAAATATTATTACCCTCCCCCACATTCAACAGAGGTGGCCTTTTTGCCATGAGCCATCTGCTCAATGTCAACTTCTCTGAGAAGCCTTCTCTGGCTACGTGGTATGAAGTACCAATAAGAGGCTGGGCCCTGTGACTCACACTACCTGTAATGCCAGTGCTGGGGGAGGCCAAGGTGGGAGGATCTCTGGAGCCCAGGAGTTCCCAGCCTTGGAAATTTCAGCAAAACCCTGTCTCCACCAAAATACCAACCCCTCCATAGCACCTGAGCACTCTCCAACATGCCATTTTGCTCATTTCCCTTATCATATGTCTCCCAGACCAAAATATAGAATATTATAAATATAGTAATAGATATAAATAACATATTATAAATATTTATATATCCTAAAAGCTCTGGGAAGGCAGGACCATGTCTGTTCTGCTTGTGCTGTAGCCCAGCACTTGGTTTGCAGCAGAAGCTCCTGCAGATGTGCTGAGTGAACGACACGGCCACTGAAGCTCCCGAGGTGGACCCCAGCAATAGGAGCTATTAAAGGCAGAACCACTACTGGGCTCAAACTTTCCACCTCATCTGGCCTCCCACTGGCATAAGTGGGAAAACACTTAGCTGGCATCACCATATAGGCCACCAAGCAAAATTCGGTGCTTCGGGGCCCAAAGGGGAACAAACACAGGCTGTGTACATGTTCTTAAGAAAAGTGAGGAAAACAAAGGCACTAGAAGTGCTCATGAGAAAACAGAAAAGTGACAGCTGATTAGGCTTGTGAAGGAAGAAAAACTTAGAAAGATGAAGCAATATGAAAATAGGAACAGAGCTCCTGGGTAGAAGAACCTATGGGGCAGAGGGCAATTGGCAGCCAGAAAAGAAAGGAAAAACTCATATAGCTTCCTGGACAGAACAACCAACGTCTAGTAACTTTGTTACTCAGAGAGACCTCTGAGGGATAGGGTGGGGGCAGGTCAGGGAGAGGTCAGGATGAGAAAGTGGAGGGGAAGGGATTCTAAACCAGGATGAGAGGGGAGAGAAAGAAGGAAGGCTCATTGCCAGTGGCCCAAAGGACGGTCCAGGAGTCTGGGCAAGGGGACTATAAACAAGAGCAACACCCAGGCTGTGTCAGGACCCCTCAGTCAAGGGCGGACGCTGCGCTTCAGTGATGGCCATTCCCAGGAACCATGGCAGGAATCTCCCCTTTTCCAATACCAGTAGTTACAAGAAGGGGTGGTTAGCCCAGATCCTTGAAATATGAGCCCAGGATCCTTGAAGAAAGATGCAACCAATGCAAAATGTCATTGTGGGTACTGTGGTGGGTACCATCCCACTCCTGACAGTTCAAAGCTCCATCCTGAGGTGCCTCGGTAGGAAAACACTGCACAGGAAATGATACTCCTGGGAGTACATGACACAGATTGAGGATAATGAACTTAAAGCTGAGAGCTAGGGACCAGGTGGTGCCCCGGCCAAACCAGCCCAGCTTGCCAGAAAAGCCAGTGGTATCACTGCACCTGACAAGCTTTGTTGGAGAGGAACTTTTGAAGGGTGGTCTTAGAGCCAAGATGCAGGCCCAGTTTTTACAGAGAGGTGCTGTACTCGCCCCAGGGTGAACTGACCAGAGGAAGGCTGACCTTCCTGGAAGCATCTAAAAGGTTTCCCAGCACCTCCCCTGTCCTGCAGTCCTCTTTGCCTAAGTAATTACTGCATCAAAACTCATCCGTATGGATGAAATGACAGGATGGCTGGGCTTTGCTTTATAATTTCCCCCCCCCCCCCCCCCCCAGCAAACCAAATAAATAGGAGGAGGAGATAGAGAAAGGACCAGCACCGTTACACGTATTGTAGCTAGGAGGGTTACTTGGGGTTTTTCTGTGCCAGTGGATTGCAAAGTGTCCTTTCCAGACGTAGCAGCACCTGGAAGCTCTAACAAGTTGGGAATTCTCGGGCAGGAGCGAACCGCAGAATCTACTTTAAAACAAACAAACCAAAAAAAAAAAAAAAAAAAAAAAAAAAAACCAACCCCTTCCGGGTAGGGCCCAACAACCTTTGTTTTCACAAGCCCTCCGGAGAGGGTACGCTTGGTGATTCTGCCGAGAGCTCAAATTTGAGAACCGCTGCATTATTCCAGTTTCTCTCCGTTTGTGTGTGTACATTGATCTCCATAACAAAGGTTTAAAAAAAAAATCCCTGTGGGCATTTTTGTTGTTGAGTTGTTTATTTCTTACATCACTTGTCTTCAATCGCTTTTTGACTGTGTTTTGATCTTTTCCTGGAGCCGGAACAAAAAGCCAGGAAGCAGAAGCGCCTGCACTCTCCGTCCGTCTTTCCCTCCTCTGTTTGCAAAAGTAAACTTCCCGCAGAGACACCGGGCCGGCACACACCCCGCTCACACTCACACCTGAAGGCTGAGTCTGCCAAGTGACCGACGGCTGCCAGGGCGAGGTGCAGGCCGCCCTTCCGAGCTGCCCCGCTTCCTCCCGCGCCCGCCAGGTGCTCGGGGCGCCCGCCTCCCGCGGTCCCAGAGCCCGGCCCGCTCTCCGGCCGCCGTGGGCAGACTTAAAATCGCAGCTCCCGGGGTGCGGGGGGCCTAACCTCTTCCGCTTTCCCTTTCTGAAGTTCTTTAGAAAGAAGACAGGGAGAGGAGCCCTGAGAGCTGACGGTTGGGTCACAGGGCGGTCCCCTCCAGGCGTGGTCGTCTCCTCCCCTCCACCCCGGTCCCGGGTCGCGGGGGCAGGTGCGCGGGAGGTGAAGGGTTAAGAAGCTGGGGGCCACCTCCCCCTCCCCTGTATCCAGTCCCTCTCGCAGCCCCGGCCCCCTTGTGTGCAGTAAAACAATCCCTTTGTTTCCTCTTTAAGACATTAGCCTCAGGGGCCATTATTGAAAAGAAAGGTAGCGGGCTCTTTTATCTGCAAGAATCCATTAGGCGGCACAGGCCTCCGTCCAGCGGGCCGCTCACTTAGGAGCTTCTGCGAGAGGGGCCCTGGCGTGGGGGCCCTTCCAGGCGAGCACTCAGACACACCTGTATCCCTCTCACTGCTTTCCCCTTGGGAACTGCAATCTGGGGGAGAGGAGAGGAGATTTTCAGATTGCCAATCCGGGGTTACACGGTACAGCCAGGAGCTCCGGCTGGGGGTTCTCTGCCTAGAGCCCCAGTTTCACATCTTCCCGCCCTGTGAACTCCCGACAGCGAGATGGGAAATGGCCTAGCTGAGTTTCTCTGCAGCAAGTCTGCACGCGTGGCCCCGGGTGGTCTTGGTGCGGGGCCTGCCACCGTGCATGGGCGAGGGGACGCGTGCAGGGGTCACGGGGGGGGGGGGAAGTAAGCGAGAAAACGGGGACAGGCATCCGCTCGCCCCCTTGTCGGTCTGTCCCCTGTGTCGCAGCGGAACAGGAGCTCAGACGGCCAACGTTCCCTTCGTCTCATTGTGGTGCGAGAGACAGTTGCGAATTTTGCCACTGGGTGACCAAATAAGGTCCCTTCCCTTTCTGAGGAAGCTGTGATGCGAATGCCTGCTGAAAGCACTAAGGCAATGGAGGTTTCGTGTGTCTCATCAAAAAGTAATCTAACACCGATTAATTATTTACGTCTTCCCCCAAGAACCAGTCGCCCCAAATGCGCACTCTGCAGACTGTGCGCCTCGCCTTTCCTAGCCGCTCAGTCAAAACAACGCCACCGACAGGCTCGGGGCACAGCCACCAGAGACCAAGGCTCTCGATTGGGGCCTTTGGGGGAAGGGGGAGGAGAAAGGAGGTTTGCTGTCCGGGGAGGACCCTGGGGAAGGGCCAGGGTGATACTTTAATGAAGTTCGCGGGGGAGTGGGGTAATATTTCCTTTTTCAGATTGCCAGCCATTCAGATTGTTAGGAGTAAGGTTGCAGGGAAAGCAACAAAACAAAACTCTGCCTTTAAATTCTGTGTTGTATTCAGGCCAAAGGCAGAATCAAGTCTGTCTCCTGCTCGAAATCTCTGCGGAATGACCTTATTTGGATCTTCTCTTGCGCTTTCACAATGAATATAAATATTTCCTCCACTTACCATATGTTACCCACGCACTTCCACAGACCCCACCGCCACTGCCCTGCTGGGCTCCTTGCAAAATGAAAGTCTGCCCTCCTCTCTCCTCTCAGCTGGGAGGGCAAGGGGAGGAGGGAGCCTTGTTGTTTAAGGGACAATGTCACTTTCCTCTTCATCAAGATTCTTTGTCAATTGCTGGGGAAATAATTGACCTCAAGCTACTTCAGTCACAACCAATAGAAAAATGAAACGGTGATGTGTCCAGCTGTTGAGGGGAGGCAAGCTGGAAAACAAAGGTGCAGGGAACAGCCCTGACATGAAAAGTGTGTAAAGCTTCGTGTGGGAAGTCTTGGAAAACCTTGGGATTTCACTGAAAAGTAAAACAACAACAAAACAAGAATTAGTTCATTAGTCATATGGCCAAGGTTGCAGCCCTTACCTGATGTCTGGATAGTTGAAAACCTGAATCCCAACCCAGAAGACCTTTAGCTCAGCCACCTTTATTTTGGTTCTCTGATCTTTTCCTTAACTTGCACAATAGTACTTTCCCCCAACTTCTTTAAATCAATCAGCAACCAGAATGATTCAGTTCTCTCTGATTCAGGAGCCCAGGGAATAATTTGGGAGTTCAGTGAGTATTGTTTGGAGTTGTTGTTTGTTTGTTTTGGAAGAAATGGAGAAAGTGGCAGAAGAGGAAGGGGGGCCTAGGAATGGTGAGAGAGGCCATCAGAGGGAAGCCAAGAAGAAATTCAGCAATAGCCTGTCCTTGGTTCCCTTGGAGAGATGATGGCTAACAGCGGTTTGTTAAAACAAATCTCATATTTCAGACCACAAGATGTCCCATTTACGAAGCTGATCCTGTTCTAGGTTGGACCAATCAAGCAAAAATCAATAAGGACATTTGATGCCACCAATGTGGCAACAAGCAAGAACAATCTCAAACAGCAGCTCAACGGGGCCTCAGACATGAGCTCTTAGCCTGAACTATATGTTCTCAAAAAAGAGGAGAGAAAAGGATTTTGTGGGGGAATAAATGCAGATGCTAAAAAAACAGTCCAGGAGCTTCAGGGGTGCAACTTGCTCCTCTAGTGTGTGTAAGCCTGCGAAGTGATGTCTGAGTGCTGACAAACAGCTACCATATGAAAGAGCCAAGGTCCCTGCCTTTCCAGGTCTCTCTGCCTTAAAACACAAAGGGTGAAGAATAATGTCAGTGTGGCACAAACCCCTGTGGCCTGGACAGAAGAGCCCATAGGACCAACAAACGTGTTTCTCAACAGCCTTCCTTTTTTCCACGGGGCTGCTGGTGGGTTGAGTGCAAGTCATCCCCAAAAGAAAGCACTTAGGTGCACAGAAAGCTAATGGCAGAGCTAAGACTGGTAACACTCAATGTAAATGTTGAAGACAAATATTTGATGTCACTATAGAAATTTCTCCAGTAGTCTCTGATATAATTTTTAAAATTTGTGTCTGCTCTAAGATAACCCCAGGTAAATAGTCTAACAGGTGCTACCCTCTGAATGTTTGTATCACCTCTTCCCAAGTTCGTATGTTGAAATCCTAACCACCAGCTGATGATATTTAGAGGTGGGGCTTGGGGGGGGTGATTAGGTCAGGAGGGCAGAGCCCTCATAAGTAGGATTGGTGCCCTTATAAAAGAGGCCTGAAAGAGACCCCTCATCCCATCCATGGCCTCACCAAATCTGCCTGTGCTTTGATCTTAGATTTTCCAACCTCCACATTGTGGGCAATAAATCTCTGTTGTTGCCAAGCTACCCAGTCTAGGGGCTTCTGTTAGAGGATGCAGAATAGACGCAGACAGTGAGCATATTTCCAAATTTTTCCCACATCTATGGTGCATCTTAGAATGGGTACAGGCGATTGCACTAATGTACACAGCTATGATTTAACAATTAAAAATAAAATAAAATAAAATAAAATTTTTCCAACCTTTCACAAGTGTTTTCCCAGATCCAAGGTTTATTCAAGTCTAAGCACAATCCATAACTACCCTTTACTTCTCTCAGAATTATTAACTCCAACTAGTTGGGTGGTATTTATTTAAAGAAAAACAATATCACATCACTGCTAAAGGAATTTTCTAGTTTCCACCACTATTTGGAGCTGTTAACCCCGTTCCATTTGAAGCTATACAAAGATTTTCACACTTAACATCCTGGAAAAGAGCTGGTTCTGGACTAGTTCTGTTCCTTCTGCATCTAGAAGTCTCATTCTACAGTTCAACTCTTGTTCAAAAACAAAATATTCTAAGCATGCCTATTAAGCTGTCCTCCCTCTCCCAACCTACCACTCCAAGTTCATCTACTGGTTCAAAGGTGAAGCTATTGAGTTGACTGATCATAGTAATGGATTTGCGTTGAACTCTTCCTGTTCTCATTCAGTCAGTTATTTTTGTGACCTCGGCACTCATCTTCAGGGTAGGAAATCAAGATTGGGGTAAAATCTATGGATGTGGTAGTTAGTAAGGCTAAATGACTCATATGAGGATGAAACCTATGGCTTGGCCTCATTAGCCCTGCATTAAATCAAACATCTTAAAGTGCAGTTGCATGGACATAGCTCTTGCCTGGAACATAATTGTAATTTGGTAGAATCCAGTATGGTTTTCCTGAACACTGTCCCATCTGGAGATGTTTCTGGACAAAATGGAGGAAATTAGAGTAAGAACCCAATTGATGTTCTAGGTTTATGAAAATCAAATGCTTTTAACGTATGTTTTCAATTCTGAAAATAATTTAGGTGTAAGCATCTCAAAATACTTTTATTGTGTGAAAATTGTGATTCTATTATATAAAACCAAAAATACCTAGGAAGAACGATAAAAAGAAATAGAGGTTTTGTGTATTTTTATTGAGATGGCAGGCCTATGAGTAAATGATTTTTCCTTGTCTCTTTTTCCAGAATGTTACTGATTGGTTATAATTACTTTTGAATGGAATAAAATCTATGATGATTCCATAAACACTTGTTAATGCTCATACATAGAAATCACTACAAAAAATTGACTTAACAAGTATAATTTCCGTTTTCTGGGAAAAAAACAAAAACAAAACAGTAACTTGCACAAGCATAAAGAAGTAATGAGGAAAATGAGTGGTCACTGGGTGTTCCCCCCTCTGCTGGGCATGTCAGGGTGTTATCTCATTTAATTCCTCTGTTGGTAAAGGAGGCATTATCACGTATTGTAGGGAAGTGAAGCTCTGAGTGTATGGTATGTGTAAGGTGCCCAAGATCTCACTTTGCACTCACTTTGTCAGCCCACTCTCCTCCTGCTATGTGAAAGACAGAGGAGCAGCAGAATCACCATTTAATAGGTTAGACACGTAAACCAAGTACCAACATTCTGTCCTACCAACTGCTCAGTTCTGTACTCTACAGAACAACTGGCCTGACCACATCCCTTAAACAGACCCCCTCCCCCCCCACACACACACACACACACACACGCACACACATTGTTGTCACCACTTAGACCAAAAGTAGTCACCTGATTCAAGCCACCACATTATTCGCTTCTGAGGAACCAACGATAATAATTTGTAATAATTTGCATAAATAAATACATAAATTTTGGCTGGGCCCAGAGGCTCATGCCTACAATTCTGGGGGGCTGGAGCAGGTGGTTTGCTTGAGCTCAGGAGTTGTGGACCAGCCTGAGCAAAAGGGAGACCCCATATGGACTAAAAATAGAAAAATTAGCCGGGATTATGGGAGGCATCTGTAGTCCCAGCTACTCAGGAAGCTGAGGCAAGAGGATCACTTAAGCCCAAGAGTTTGAGGTTGCTGTGAGCTATGACATGACAACACTCTACCCAGGGCACAGAGTGAGACTTTGTCTCAAAAAAAAAAAAAAAAAAAAAAAAGAAAAGAAAAAAGAAAGAAAAGAGAAATACATAAATTTTGGCAAAGTCTTTTAAACTCAGATCTTAAGCCAGCTGGTGGGGTTGAAAGGAGTCAGTTGTAGAAAGAGCACAGAAAAGACGGGGAGGACAGAGGGCCTTGGATAAGCAGAAGAGATGGGTTAGGGACACGGAAGCAGAGGTGGGAGGACAAGGGGCCACGTTGCCCTGCACAGTCCAGAAGAGCTGTTCTCATCCTCGAAGTTTCCCATGAAGCCCTCCGTGTTTGAACAATACCAAGTTCTACTAGACCTAGCTTGAGTGAATTCCCTCCCTTACCACCAAAACATCTCAAACTACAGCAGAAATAAACCCACAAATTATCAGACTCTCAAGTCTCTGCCTGGCTTTGCAAATGGTGACCATTGTTTCCAAACTCACATCCACCGGATGTCTCTCAGGAGTCTCAAACTCACGGTGCACAAAAACAAACCCATCCATTTCTGCTCCACACTCACCCAGTGTTTCCAAACTCAGTGAACACCATGAATACCTCCTGTTGCTCAAGTCAGAAAGCTGGGCATTGGCCTTGACCTGCTCCACTTCTTTGACTCCCATATGCAACTGCCCAGTCCTTCAGCTTCCCTGCCTCGCCCTGCCCTGCCTCAGCCCAGGCTCAGTCACCTCTCAGGTGGGACACACAACAGCCTCCTCACAGTTTCCCTGCCCCTCTGCAATAGCCATTCTCAAGTCTGACCGGCATACACATGTGTGCACACATACACACGCACACGCACACACACCTGCATTTAAAGCTCTCCTTGACTTTCCTTTTAGGGTAAAATCAAAACCCGCGTGTGAGGTCTCCAGCCCTATCTCTCAGCATCCTGCCCACGCTCTGCCCAGGCAGAACCTCTTTCAGTTCCTCAAAAACAGCCTGCTTCTCTCCCTGAAGGACTTTTGTGCCCCCTGTGCCTCTCACTGTGACACTCTCACTCTAGCTGACTCCTACCCTTCGCCTGTGCTTCAGCTCAGGTTTCATGACTTGCACAAACCTTGATCTGATTCCCCGAGCTTAAGGTTAAGTATCCCTAGTACATGCCCTGTGACCTCCTGTCCCCAACCACCTGGAGCACTTGGCCTCCTTCATTGTAATTATTTGCTCCTATTATCTGCCTCCCTGACTTGACTGTAAGTGCCCTGTAGGCAAGACATTGCACACTTGTGTCTCCAATGCTGAGCCCATTCTGTATGCCTACTACGCACTGGAGGAATGAATTTATTTATGCATCAAAGCTTTGCTCTCATGCTCATGATACCACAGACATATTTTAGTGAACCAGCTCTTCTACTCACTTTCATGGTAGCTTTCACTGCTCAAGGATCTGGTACAAGTCCCCGAAAGAGAAGGCAGGAAATGAATCCAGAGAACAACATCAATAATGACATTTATTATTGCTATTTATGTGTAATTAGTACACCTGAAATTTCTTCTCTCTCACCACACCAACACCAGTAGTTTATACTGTTATTACTCTTGACCCTCCTTGCCCTTAGAGTGAGTATGATTCTAGGACCCTCTGGGCCTTCATCCAAGTCTTTCCAGAAGCCTCTTCTTCTAACGTTAAACCTGTGGCATACCTAAGCCAAAACCTTCTGCTGTGTTCATGCAGGTGCATAGCCTTCAGAGGAGGAACATGAGTTCCCAAAGAGTGAGGCTGAGGTAAGAGACCAGCTTGCTCTGTCTGTCCTATCGCCTCCCTGGGAGAGCTGATCAGTCCATGTGGTGCTGATCTAAGAGGAGAATGTGATGCCTGGGGGCAAGTTAGACGTTTACAGCAACTGAGCATCACAGCCAAGAGGGGCCAGGAAGTAGACATGTGCAATGGTTGCAGAAAAGAAAGAAGAAAGACACAATGTGAACAAAGATGTTTCAGACCTAGAGACTCAGTAGATGAGGACAGTAACTGGGAAGAAGAGTATTCAGGAGAAGATGGAAGCAGCACGGCTCTAAGAATGGAGCCACACACACACACATGCAAATGTTGGGAGAGGGTTAATGATTTAGACAGATTGAGATTGTGATGGTCTGAGAAGTCCAACCAAGGGGAATTTCAAGTCACAGGACACGTGCTGCAGAGAAGCAAGGGCTGGAGGTGACTTGTCTAGAGTCTAGAGTGGCAGGATGGATGAAAGAAGGTTCCACAGCGTGAGCCCCCTACAAGGCCCAGTTACTAAGAGAATCAGAGGGGAGGATGAGAGACTTGAAGGAGAAAGAGAAGGCAGAGATCAGAGGTCTCCCATAGCATAACAGGAGGTTATAGAGGCCAGAGCGGGAAAGGATTTAAGGAGGGGCTGGTTGGTCTGCAAGATTCAGTGCTGATTATTGTAAGGGCTGACATGTACAGTTTCCATGGGCTAGGCATGGTTCAAGGAACTTTTCATCAATGATTCTCACGGTTGAGATTCTGAGATGGGTGCTATTACTGTCCTCATTTCACAAACGAGCTAAACGAAGCTCTGAGAAAGCAAACAACTTATCAAGGTCACATGGCCAGGTAAAATCAGTAGAATTCAGACCGATTGTCTTGGAACTCAGAGCTAGAATTCAGGAGCCTAAGCTGGAATGGCTAGGTGGGGGGCGGGGAGGGGGCGGGGGGGGGGGAAATACTAGTGACTCCAGATAGTTGGATAAGGCAAAGCAGAAATCTCTGTTCTAGAAGAGAATGGAAGTTGGAAAATAATAGAAGCCTAGCTACTCTTCTGAGGAGGTGAAGCCAAGAGAGGGTGAACAGGGGAGGAGGCCCAGGGACCATGTCCCTGCCTCTCCCCTGCACGGTGGCTGCCCCCACCTGTGGGAGTAAGAAAGGAAGGCTTCTTTAGAGCCTTGTCTCCTCCCTGACTGGACACTCACTCCCAGCGCTGCTATCCTGGGTGATTTTCAGCTAGCCAAGGAGCCAGAAGACAGTTGGGAATGCAGAGCTCAGCTCCTGACCAACTTCCCAGAGCTGGCGCGCAAAGCTCCCTGCAGCCCAGGCAGGAGGAAAGGCCCGGAGGGGAACAGAGGTCTCAACCCACTCAGAGACCCCTCCGGGGCACTGGCCTGAGGCAAATGGCTGGAGTGGCCACAGCACCCGATTTAAAAAGTGGTCTGGAAAAAGCTAATCACAGTGTGAAAACAATTGTCATTCCTCAAGGTGGAGGCATGGGAGTGAAGGCAGGAAAGCCCTCACACCAGGTCCTAGTCCCTAGCTGCTTTCCTTTCCACTGCCCCAGTTTTCTTTATTTCTTCCTCTTCCTCATATGCTGCTCAAGGACCAGAAAACCCTCACCCTCATCAAGAAGCTAAGTTTAGGGAAAAGAAAGGCAGGAAAGGGATTCACTCTTTCCCCAGGTGCCCTATGAGAGAGACACAGCAAACCTGCCAACTCAGTCCTGGGCCCAGATTTGGGAGCTGTCAGGCCTCTGCGTGGGATCCAGATGGACATGGAGAGTCAGAGGAAGGAGAGAAAGGATGCCCCGCCCCGGTCAAGGGGATTGATTGCTTCTGGTGGGCACAAAACTCAACCAAGAGGAAATATTGGTCCTAGTTGGTGGGGCACGTGGCTGACCTCTCACCTCAGTTCTACTGTGACCCACGCCTGTCCCCACCAGCCTGTCAACACCACAGACACATCTACATGTCCTCCTCTACCTCAAACACCATTATTTTGCTCTGCAATAGCTGTGTCTCCCTCTTTCAATAAATATGACTGGCTTTAAAGTCAAGGTGAAGGAGATTTGCAGATAAAGGTGACAGGATCTGGCCTCTCTGCTGTTTTGCTGGCTCACAGGTGGAAGTAAATCATGGCAGATGCTGGTGGCAGGCAGGACACAGTAATGACAGTGCCCTGAGGTTGCACTAATCACCAACTCAGGCAAGCAACAGCAGATGCAGAAAGGGAAGGAATTGTGTGCCCCCGTTCCAGCCTCGTTCTCCTCTGTGGCACAGGCCTTTCTCTTTCTGCCCCTCCAGTAGCTCTTCCTAGCCACAGGGCCTCACCAGTCACTCTGCCCTCACCATTTCTCCTAAGTGGCATCACGACTGTCTCCCTTTTGTTCATAGGTCCCAGATAAAAAATTACCTCCTCAGAGAATCCTTCTCTCTGTCCTGTTCTTCTTATCCAACAGTTATTTTGAAAATGAGCTCACCTCCTTTCCCCTCCTGCAAAATATAAGCTTTATGAGAACATGGCCTTGAGGAGTCCTGCTCTCTCCTGTACCTCAGGCACCCAGGAGAGCAGCGGTCTTGCATTGTGGCTGCTCAAAGTATGTCAAATTGAATTCATTGAAATAATGGAAGCTTTGACCCACAACAAGTGGCTAACTGTTTAAAATCATTTGTTCACCCCCAATTATCATAGAATGTAGTTATAAGGGATTATGTTTACCTATCTCTGAAGACAATAACCCATCTTTCCCTCCTGGTTACCTCTTTCCTTTCATCTCACCAGATACTACATTTGGAATGTTGAGAATATCTGTAGACTCCTGATAGTTAAAGGAAATCTATGGCTTTAAAAAGACGGTCCTCACTGAAGAATGTATTAAACACTCAGTAAAAGGAAAATCTCCAGAGGAGATAAAGGTCCGCAAGAGTGGGGATGCCAGCCCAGCTGCCCCACCTGGCGGGGACTCTTCCGTGGCCCTCACCTCAGTAAGATGCTGGGAAAGATCAGAAGAATTCAAGCACTACTTGCTGACTGGAAGAAAACAGCAAAAGGGGGGGAAAAAAGAGCCTGATTCCAATGTCGCTCCCCCACCCTCATCCTTTCTTCTCCCAAAGAGCCCTCTGTTCAGAGAAATTAAAGGACTCTGATAGCAGATCACAAATTCAGGACAGAAAAGCTCCACTGTGCAGCCAGAGACTGTATTGTGGGTAACCAGACGTTGGATACTTTTTTGCTTATGAACTTTTGGAGACCATTGGAATAAAAGACTATTTGTTCCTGGACAAACACTCACCAGCAAAGAAGCCTTTAAGAGGAGGGACATTTTTGTTTAGTTTTGTTTTGCATTTTCTCTTTGTAAAAAAAAAAGAGAGAGAGAGAGACAGACAGACATTTGCTCTACTTTTCAGATAAAAGACTAATTTGTTTACTATTGCTGAGGATTCATGTTTACAAGTTCCTGTACCATTGTGGTAAAAAAAAAAAAAAAATGCTATTTTTAAGAAGTAAAAACCCACACAACCCTCCATATTTAAGGTTCTTCTTCCCCTTCCTGCCTTCCTCACTCCCCACTTTCGTTTTACAAATGACCACAAATACATGAGTAGAGTCAAAGCTCATGAGGCAGAAGGAAGGCCTCTTGTGAGACTCGCCTCAGAAGGGGTCCAACCTGAACTTGGAAAGCAATCTCCAGTTCAGGGAAATTCTACTTGCCTTAGAGGTCACACCCCAGATTTGGCTTGCAAACCCTACTCCTGGAGCTCCTGAGCACACACCCAAGGTCTCAGTCTCTTGTCCCTTGTCATTTTCATTTCCCTTGTACACACACCTACCAGCCAGCAAGATGTTGAATAATGTCCTTTTTAAAAGAGGGTGTGCCATAACTGGGTCACTATGTGACTAATCACAGTTGCCTGTAACCACAGCGACTGTGGCTTCAACCTGACTTGGTCATTTGCAAACCACAAAATGCCCCAGCCATCTGTAGGAGCTGGAGGCTCTGGAGCTCCCAGCTCTTCCAGGGCGTGTCCCCTCCTCAGCAAAGGAGGCATGAGAGCAGCTCCTGACTCTTCCCTGTGTTTGCAGCCGCCAAGATGGACCTGGTCTCTTCACATCTTTGTGCTTGTGTTCCTGGGCCAGCCACAGCAGGCTTTGCAACAGTTGCTTTCTGACTTCCATTTAGCAGCATCAAGGCCAAGTTAGAAAAAGGAGCCTGGGACAAATTCCTTTTGAAAGAAAAAAAAAATAAAGTGGAAAGGAAGTAGGGGGGAAAACTTCCCCAAAATTTGGGGTCCTCTGTTGTATCTCTCTCATTCATTGTAGTAAAACAGTGTAATTCATAAATCTCCCCCCTCCTCACTACAGCAATTTAAGGAATTTTCAGGATAGGCCATTCTTTGCCCAAGGGTTCCCACAGGTATCCTAAGTTAGGCGCCCCCAGGCTACGCCAGGGCCCAGCCAGCCGCTCCCAGGGACCCTCCACGCTGAGAGGGGAGCAGTTAACCCCTTCTGTTCCGCAATTCGCGTCTTCACTTTTTGGGGCTCCCAGTGCTTTGGGGGGAAAAGTAACTTATAGCCAATGGGCTTATTTGTAAATGAGGAAGGTGAGTGGTGAGGCGGGGAAGATCTGTTCTCACGATCTCTCGATCTCTCAGCACTGGCCCTCCACCCCCGCTCTCTGGGAATGGGGTTATGTTTTTACATAGTCCAGGAAAAATCAGCCCAGGGCACACGATGGACTGAGAAACTCCTCTCTCAGCCCCGTCGACCCCTCACGTGCGTCTCCCTCCCTTCCCCACACCAATTCCAGGGGCAATCGCACTTTTCTTCTCCCATATCACTTTAATTCAACGCAGTAACTGCTTATGTCTTGGGGAGCTGAGGAGTTTTCTCCGCAAGGACGGACGGAAGCAACAAATGGGAAGGGAACAGGCAACGCTTGTGAAATCCCAAACCGGACTGGTAAGAACAACATCATAAATTATGGATCCCTGGAGCGGCCTCAGGCCTGTCACTGCATGGCCTGTCTCCACGGGCCTGCCTGGCGCGGGCGACACTTGTCCGGGAGCGCGGTCTCCGGGGCCTCGAAGGTCCCCACCCGCTCGGCCCCCGCGCCCCGAGGGGAGGCCCAGCCTAGGGCTGCGGGACGGCGCGGCGCTCGGCCGGGAGGGACGTGCCAGCTGCGGGGACAACGCCCCCGAGCCGGCAGAGCACAGGCGGTCTTTGTTCCCCGGACCCCCAGCGGGGACACGCGGAGCCGTCCTGGGCGCCTGGGTCCGAAGGGGCCGGGCACGCGGGGGCCCCGGGGAGAACGCGCGCCACTACCCCCCGCTGTCTACGTGGGCGGCGTGCGACAGCTGCGCGGGAGCGCGGGGGCGGAGGGGACGTGGTCACACTCCGGACGCCCATCTGGACCGGCTTTCCTCCGGTGCCAGAAGCGAGGAGGGAGAAGTCAAGGTTAAATGGTGCAGCCGGGCCACGGGCAGGCACCGGCGGGTCGCACAAAGCCGCCGGCCGCGAGGAGCCCCGCGCAGGCTCCTGTGTCCCCACCCTGCCCTTTGTCCGTCCTCCGGAGCAGATGTGCCGTGACCCCTGGTAGCATTTGTGCTGTCGACATAAAAGGAACCTCCACTGCGTTTAGCAACTGCCAACTCTCACCCCTCGGCCTGCATCAGCCCTTGTTTTTGTTTATCTGTTGTTGTTGTATTTTTGGCAACAACTCAACTACTGATCATAAGGTGGGCAAACTCCTGGGTTCGCATTTAAATTTGTGTGTGTGCCAAATTGGCCTGCTCTTCCGCCCTCTCTGCTACTGTAATAAGTACCACAGAAACAATGAATTACGAGATTAAAGTTACCCAAAAACCGACTCATCCTGCAGATGCTGTGTGCTGAAGGCTGCTCTATTGACAAATATGTGAAGGGTCTTTGTGTGTGTGTGTGTGAGAGAGAGAGAGAGAGAGAGAGAGAGAAGGGAGAGAGAGAGAGAGGCCAACAGCTTCACATTTGTTCTTTGGTAATTTGTTTTCAATATGCTTTTTAAAAAAAAAAATGATGAAAAGTCAATTAGCAGACTCAAAAATAAGCACCCTTATCTGGCAAGCCTGTACTGCCAGAAATGAATGGGAGAGTTGGGGTCTCCCACGGGGCAGAGAAAAGAGAACTCCAAATCAAGCTGAATTGTGTGTGAGTCAGGCTCTGGAGAAAATTGTGGGTAAAGGAAATGGGGGGGGTGGTTTCCTGGATTTCTGCAGCAGGAAGAAACCACCGGTGGGAGGGAGGGCCGTGAGGGGAAGAAGTGAGGGAGGGCGGTGAAGGGAGGGAGGAGGCCTCCTTAAGGCCGGAGAGGGGCGGGCTGGATCGGTGGGAAGGCCGGCTTTCTTTGTTTAGTTGGTGTGGGCAGGGCAGTGCCCAGCCAGTGCGTCTCAGTGTGCACAGCACGGTCAGCTGCGGGCGAGGTAACAGCTGGCACCTGGGCGGGAAATGCAGCCTGCATTAGCAACGTCATTATTTAGCATTAGAGCATTACAGAGATAATTACTGGGAGTTACAAAAGCAGAGGACAGAGGGAACCGAAATCCCAGACCCCTTGGCTTAACAAACTCCCAGGTTACAAGTGTAATTTCAAGCGGCTTTGGGAAGGCCACTTCTCACAGAGCTGTGAGTCTGTGACTTTAAAGAGGACACCCGGGGAATGGACAGCTGGAGCTGGTGGGCAAAGGGCTCTGTTACAGATCTCATCCTGGCTCTGGGGGTCAAAGTAGGGTCATAGATAAGAAGTGAAAGGTTATCAGACTAAAATTTTCTGATATCCAAAGCACTTCTATCTAGAATACCAAAACCAGCCTTTGGAATTAAAGGGGCCAAATAAAAGAAAGCAAGTACCTTTGGTCTTAAATAATATAATAACCTCAATAACTAACAATTGTCCGTCACTGTTTATGTGTCTATGTCAAACCCTATGAAAACACTTTCGTGAATTCCCTTCCTCAATTACATACAGCAGCTTTAAAAGGAGGGCCTGATTGTTAAGAGCCATTTGGTAGATGAGACAGCTGAGGGTGGCTGGAAGGGCAGGCCAGCTCCTCAGCTTTGTTCTCCCACATTAGCTCTGGTGAGACAGGAATGTGGTTCTGCCCTACTGCCTAGAGGTTGAAAAGATTTCATAAAGTGCCGAAAACTCACCAATGAGCAAGAGGAACTGAGTCCACGTCTTTCAGTTTTCTATATCCCTGCCTTTCTCAACCCTGGCCACAGACAGACAGCCAGGCTGTGGCTTGTAGGAACTGGGCCACACAGCAGGAGGTAAATAACAAGCCCTTGACAGAAGCCTCATCTGTATTTACAGCTGCCTCCTCATCACTCGCATCACAGCCTGAGCTCCATGGGCTGTCAGATTAGCAGTGGCATCAGGTTCTCATAGCAACATGAACTCTACTGAAAACTGCGTGTGGGGCTCAGCGTCTGTAGCTCAGTGGTTACGGGGCCGATGCCATACACTGGGGTGGCAGGTTCACAGGCAGGGCCTGCCAAACAACAATGACAATTATAACAAAAAAAATAGCCAGGTGTTGGGGCAGGCATCTGTAGTCCCAGCTGCTTGGGAGGCTGAGGCAAGAGAGTCACTTGAGCGTGATTCTCTTGATTCTCGAGAGTTTGAGGTTGCTGTGAGCTGTGATGCCACAGCACTCTACCAAGGGTGACATAGTGAGACGCTGTCTCAAAACAAACAAACAAAAAACCCTGCGCGTTCTCTGGGGAGAGGATGCAAATACAGGTGATCATTAGCAGAGAAGTTTGCACAGAGACCATAATAAATCAATTGTTTGCAGATTCATATCAAAACCACTCCCCACCCCACCTTACCCCCTACTCCATGGAAAATTGTCTTCCGTGAAACCAGTCCCTGGTGCCAAAAAGTTTGGGGACCACTGTTATAACTAATCAAAACCCTTTCTCAAAGCTTGAAACTTATATAAATACTAGCTCTCCACACACACATCCTCATTTCAGCCAGAAGTAAATCTCATAATAGTAAACACTATACTGTATGGTAATTTCTGGAAAATAAAGTCTTTTCAAGAAGTGCCCTCTTTTATAGATTGATATATTAATTCAATTAGTGAAAAATGTGTCACAAACTGGCCCAGCAAAAAGTTTGCACTTAATATATGCGACTAACTCTGGATGATAATAAGGTAAAGAATTCAGGGACCAAAATTAACTTTATGTTTCAATTCCACCTGGGCCAACAAACTCACTTCCCATTTGACCTAATTTTTTTCTGACATGGTAGTAATTGAAATCTGAGAGGACATTTAATTTCTCGTGTACATGTTGAATTTATACCATCAAATTATAATGCCGGACTGCAGTATTACCATTCATAGTGTTCACAGTAGTTGGTAATACAAATGACTAAAGTGAACTGAAAAATCGTCATGTGTCAGGTAGGACACCAAATGTTAAACATTCATAATTTCATTTAATCCTTACAATGAAAGCTGTGGCTTTATTTATTTATTTATTTAGAGACAGAGCCTTACTCTGTTGCTCTGGGCAGAGTGCTATGGCGTCATCACTCACAAACAACCTCAAACTCTTGGGCTCAAAAGGTATCCTCTTGCCTCAGCCTCTCAAATAGCTGGGGCTTCAGGGCACCCACCACAATGCCTGGCTAACTTTCCAATTTTTAGTAGAGATGGAGGTCTTGCTTATGCTCAGGCTGGTCTGGAACTCCTGAGCTCAAGCAATCCAGCCACCTAGGTTAACCAGTGTGATGAAAATGTGTCAAACGATGTATAAAACCAGTATATGGTGCCCGATGATCGTATTAATGTACACAGCTATGATTTAATAATATAAATAAACAAATAAACAAATAAAATGTAAATGAGGTCAAGTCCTGCCTAGGATTAAAGGCTTCTGAGTACTTCCCACTGTACACAGGAAAACACTACCTCCTTCCTGTAGCCTACACAACAGCATCTCCTACACCTGCCTGTGGCCTGCTCACTCCACCAGCCTGTGGCACCTGCTTGGGCTTCTGCCACCTTTTAAACCCCTTCACACCTCAGGGCCTTTGCACCTGATTCTTCCTCTGCTTGCCATAGCTAGCCCTTGCCTGGCTATTATCATTATCATCATTATTATTCAATAAAAGTCAAGTCCCAAAGGGTAGGTCAGGGACTGACCCCTCTGATGTTTTGTGTTTGTACGTTCTGTTGTCCCGCATAAACAAATATACAAAAGAAAACATGGGTGGAGTCAGTGCATGATCCTCCCTCTTTGGAGGAGGTTTATGGGGATTGTGTTTGGTTTAAGGCAGCGGTTCTCAACCTGTAAGTAGCGACCCCTTTATAACAATGAAAATACATCCCGCATAACAGATATTTACATTACGATTCATAACAGTAGCAAAATTACAGTTATTAAGTAGCAAGGAAAATAATTTTATAGTTCGAGGTCACCACAACATGCGGAACTATATTAAAGGTTTGTGGCATTAGGAGGCATTAGAAAGATTGAGAACCACTGGTTTAATGGGACTGTGAAATGTCTCCTTCAAACCCATTAGTTCACCAGAATCCTTTATAGTTTAACACCTTGTGAAATTCCTTGTGTTTTTGTTTGCATATTTGTTCATTTCCCTCCTTGAACTACAAGAGCCAGCGTCAGGAGGTCAGAGCTTTCACTTCGGTCTCTGCTATATCTTCACTGAATAACACTTCTGGGCATTGCAACAATATTTGTTAAATTAATAAACAGAGAAACCTCTTCAGAACTAGATTGTATTATTATTCTCACATTATAAGTGAGGAAACCAAGGCACAACAATGTTAAATGACTTGTTGAAAAGTACACACCTACACCTGGACTGGGCCCTGACTAACGTGGACTGCAGACACACGTGATTGTGAAGAAATGTTCCAATAAATTGGATTCTGTAGAAAATGAACTTACTTAACTTGTAAAGAATTTAAATTTACATGAGAGTAATGTCTCCAAATACGTCAGAGATTGACACATCGATTTGCACATTTATTCCAGCTGCATGGGTTAACTTGAAAGTATTTTGTGGCTTCAGATAACATTTTTGGTGGTCTCAGAGTATTTGAGTGCTGGAACTGTTCTCTCCAAATGGCACGGGCAGGTGGGCATTCCGTCCACTCATTTCTGCTGTCACCAAAGAAATAAGCAGAAGATGGTTTCATTGCACAAGAGGAGGAGCCACAAACCGAGGGACCTGTCTGCTACTTTCTCTGCCTCGGCCTCCCAAGTAGCTGGGACTATAGGCCCCTGCCATAATGCCTACTCTTGCTCAGGTAAATCTTGAACCTGTGAGCTCAGGCAATCCACCCGTCTTGGCCATCCAGAGTGTTGGGATTACAGATGAGCTGCCAAGCCCTGCCCCAGCCTGAAGGGTGTGATTGAAATAAAACAGGAGGGGCAGTTTTCATGCTTCAACCTCTGGAGTTGGTTCAAAATCAAGAGTTCCTGGTTTCCCCAAACAGGAAGTAGAGAGCTTTTATGTGACAAGGGAAATATCATGGGTCTTACCTTTACATTGCTCTCACAGCTTAGATAACCCTGCCCGTCCCATAGCGGAAATACAACAGGGTTTCAGCAGGGCCTGCGTGCAGCAGAAGACATCTCATCTCCCTCCAGAGAACTGAAGTTTCCCATTTCCTCCCAGTGTGAACCATAGCTGCTCTGTAGCAAAATACAGGAATTTGATTTACATAGAACAAAAATCAACAAGCTGGGGGAGGGAGGATTTTCCTGAACTATACGGTTTTCCCTGCTTTCACATGACGCTGTGTATGGTTTATACCTCATGTACCACAAAAGGCTGAAAATTGTCATTTCCTGGCCCCTCCAAAGGGGGTGGTTTTCCAGCCAGGACAGCATTCTGAGTAAGCCATGTTACTTTTATTTTATTTTATTTTTTTTTACTTTGAGACTTCATGTCACTGAAAGAAGCCAACGTCTACTAGCAGGGGGTGGGGAATGGGAGGTGGAGGCTGCACTCTGACAACCTTGGATCAGTCTTGTTATCAGTCATCTCTGCCTATTGTGAGAATGTGAACAGGCAAAACCTACCCACACTGGCATTGATACGCATTTCCAGCATGTGTTACTTAAAGCATAACTGAGATATAAGTCATCCACCTTTCCATCAGGTGGGTTTTCAAGCATAAATATTCAGACCAAACAGATTTTTAAGAGAATTTGGTAACATAATAACTAGTGGGAAGATATAAGCCAGAGTGATTATAAATATTTTCAGTATTTTTGGGGGGGTACGCAATTCTGTTTTCACTGTTCACTCACAGTGTGTTCCAGCGTGTGTAGTGAGCACCCCATCAGGTCTTCGGGGGTGGAAATTTGGGATCTGGAGACCTCCTAAACTATGTTTATTTGCTGTTAAACTTAAGTGAGGTTGAAGTTCAGCAGAGGTAGGCAGAGCAGGCCTTCAGTTCACCTTGGTTTCATAGATACATCCATCATTTCCTTGATTGTTGTCAAAATTGTCTATACATGGAAGCACCAGCAAGGCCCATTGGGACCTTCAGGAAAGGCCTGTGGCACAGGCTGAAATTCTGAGTATGCTGGAGCAACCTACTGTCTGCAGAAATGCTGCAGCCCAGGAATGTGTAACTCGGAGAAATTTAAGAGCCCCAGCAGCAGGGTGAAGAGCCTTCTCAGGAAGTCCTATTGCGTCATCATATGGACCCCTGGGCCCATCATAGTGAGTAAATAAAATGAACCCATCTCAGGAAAGGCCCTTTCAGAATTGAAACGATCAGCTTGGGACTTTTAGAAAGAGAGTTAGATCCAGAAATTGTCACTATCTTCCCAGCACTGGTGGGAAGAGGGGGAGGAGATGAAGGCCTGACCCAGGGACAAAATTATTATGCTCTGGGAGGTTCCACCCCACAATACAGATGGAAGCAGAAGGCCCTCACAGACGGAGATCAGCAGCCACCAGCATTATATATCTTCTTAACCATTGACTTACATATTTTGCACTAAATACGAATAAACTGGACTTAGGTTTCACATGTCAGTTTCTTGTGGTTTTTGGTTAATGAATAGGCAGTCCTGAGCCAGATGCCTCCAGGTGCCCCAGTGTCATTTCTTTCCTTGGGAAGCCCAAAAGCACACCAGTGTCTCACTGTGGGGGTGGCCCCTTCACTCTGTGGCAACCACCAGCTGGACCAGCCCGAGGATGCCATGACAGGGGCTTCTCTCTAACTCACACAGAGAAATCCAATGAAGCCTCAGGGCATTGCAAGCCCAGGAGAAGGAAAGTGTGTAACACTCCTACCCAAGTTGGAAAGCCAGCATCTGATTTATTTGAATTTATTTATTTTTGGGGACAAAATCTCACACAGCAGATCTGGGGTTGAGTGTGGTGCCATCATAGCTCAAGACAACTTCAAACTCTTGGGCTCAAGCGACCCTCTTGCCTCAGCCTCCTAAGTAGCTGGGACTATACGAGTCCACCACAATCCACCTGCCTTATGTGCCCACCAGCTAGTGAGCACAGACAATCCACCTGCCTTGTCCTCCCAGAATGTTGGGATTACAGGCGTGAGCCACCACTCTGGCCCTGGTTTTTTTTTTTTATGTGAGTTGTAACTATTAATCAGAAAGCAATTGTTTTCCAAGACAATGTCTTAAAAATAGACACCCCCTACGTCAAGGTTTCTAAAGGGCTTTCTGTCTAGGAAAAAAGTTCGAGGAAGAGACATAACTTCTTCTAATAGGGCAAGAAGCCTAGAATACTTCTTAAGAAAATTAAAAGCAGTGTCATGCTTATCATTAGCAGGGATGCTCAAGGTGGGAAATAAGGCCTTCTAGGGTGAGGAAGAAGGAAGGAATGACTATGGTGCACCCCAGACAGTGAGGGAATGAGTGATAACCATCCCCACTGCTTTTGGGGGGAGATCGTTGTTTGTGGGACTTTGTTTTCATTGCTGTAAAAAAAAGCCACTCATGAGGCTAATTAAGGACACAACTCCCTTCACCATAGCCCCAAAGAAAATGAAATACCTAGGAATATATCTAACAAAAGAGGTGAAGAACCTCTATAAAGAAAATTATGAAATCCTAAGAAAGGAAATAGCAGAAGATACTAACAAATGGAAGAACATACCATGCTCATGGCTGGGAACCATCAACATTGTTAAAATGTCCATGCTTCCCAAAGCAATCTACTGATTCAATGTCATCCCTATTAAAATACCAACATCATACTTTCAAGATTTGGAAAAAAGGATTCTGCATTTTGTTTGGTACCAGAAAAAAAACCCCGTATAGCTAAGGCAGTTCTTTGTAATAAAAACAAGGCCAGGGGCATCACTATACCAGATTTTAGGCTGTGGTACAAAGCCATAGTGGTCAAGACAGCATGGTACTGGCACAAAAATAGAGACATAGACATTTGGAATTGAATAGAAAACCAGGAAATGAAACTAACATCTTACAACCACCTATTCTTCGATAAACCAAACAAGAACACACCTTGGGAGAAAGACTCCCTATTCAATAAATGGTTCTGGGAGAACTGGACATCCACATGTAAAAGACTGAAACTGGACCCACACCTCTTTCCACTCACAAAAAATGATTCAAGATGGATAAAGGACTTAAATTTAAGGCACGAAACAATAAAAATCCTCAAAGAAAGCATAGGAAAAATACTGGAAGATATTGGCCTGGGGAAAGACTTCATGAAGAACACTGCCATGGCAATTGCAACAACAAAAATAAACAAATGGGACTTAATTAAACTGAAAAGCTTCTGTATAGCTAAGGAGACAACAACCAAAGCAAATAGACAACCTACACAATGGGAAAGGATATTTGCATATTTTGAATCAGACAAAAGCTTGATAACTAGAATCTATAGAGAACTCAAATTAATC